>PITA01009183.1:0-69438 GCA_004023965.1 Spilogale gracilis | reverse complement strand
GGGCGGGGCCTGGGGGCTGGAATTGGGGGTCGCCGAGAGGCGGGGCACAAGCCTCAGCCCCTCTCCGGGGGCGGGAGAGCCTCCTCAGCGGCGGAAGTTCCGGCGTCCGTAAGTGTGGGTCAGAGGTCAGCAGGAAGTCGATACGTGGCCGCCGCCTGTCCCCGCCGAGGAGGCGCAGGAGCCGGAGATGGCGGCGGTGCTGAACGCAGAGCGGCTCGAGGTCTCCGTCGACGGCCTCACGCTTAGCCCGGACCCCGAAGAGAGGCCCGGCGCAGAGGGCGCCCCGCTGCTGCCGCCGCCGCTGCCGCCGCCCTCGCCGCCCGGGGCGGGCCGGGGCCCGGGCGCCGCGGGGGAGCAGCCGGAGACCGGGGAGGCGGCGGCCGGGGGCGCGGCGGAGGAGGCACGGCGGCTGGAGCAGCGCTGGGGCTTCGGCCTGGAGGAGCTGTACGGCCTGGCGCTGCGCTTCTTCAAAGGTGAGCCGGCCCGGCCCCAGCCCCGCCTCGGCCGCCCCGGCGAGTCCGACCCGGGGCTGTGGCCCCAGCATGACCCGGCCGGTCCCTGCCTCGCCTGCCCGGGCCGCGGCGACCGGAGCAAGCTACGTCCTTGGGGGTCCCCGAAGTTGGTCACCACCCGCTGGGCCACTGGGTCACACCCCTGAAGGGCCTGGAACCTTGGCATAGCTGTCGGAGCCCTCCCTCGCCGAGGTTACCGGGATGTTTGACCCAGTTGAGCTGCTCGGGTTTCCATGGCCAGGGTGGAAGAATGAGCCTTTTCTCTCGCAGAGGATCCCTTTCTGGGATGACTTTTTGTATGAGGTTGTTTTTCTTCCTGTCGCATTCTTTTTCTTGTTTCCTATGGCTTAGCACATCAGACTCCACCGTTTTTTACCTTTTCCTGGCAGGAAGAAATCTTCCCACAGTTTCTCTCCAGTCATTCTGGGGAACCGTAAACTCGGCCTAGGACATGCTCATCTGGCAGTGTTGATGTGGCCGAAAGGACGAAATACTAAGCTAATAGGTCCCTTTTGGCTAATCAACCTTTAAAGACAAGGGCTGCCCACTATGTTCTAGTAACTTCTAGATGGTTAAAATTGTGTCTTGGAAACTGCCAGAGTAAGTTCTTAATTAAGGCCAAAAAGTACCTTCTCTGTTTCTTGCAGAATTTATTGTAAAATGTCTCTTGTCTTAGAGCAGGATTGTGGTGTGTCTTTTTGTTGTTTTTTAATTCGGTGATTCACTGGTGGTGATACCACTCACATGATCTTTTCAGTGGGAAAGACTGATGAGAAGCCCGTTAGTTTGATTCTTAGAGATATTTAAATCTTGAGGGGCAGATCTTGGGCAGAATGAAACTTTAAAAGTGGTTGCTAGGTTTCCAGAACAGCATATTTATGACACTTTGCCCAGAGGGAGTTCCTTTTGGAGTGCAGGACATACTTGAGTAGCTAAAGTTGTGTGGTTCATTCAGTGATACATGTAAAAGTTATGTGTTTTTCCCCAGACTAACTGCAAACTAATGAAAGTCTTTCATAAATTTTCTAGGACATTTGCTTATTCTACATTCATTGTGTTTTTTTATTAAAAAGGTTACCCTTGAATTATTCATTGTCCTTGGACAGGGAGTTCAGCCCTCTGTGTACTGGCCAGCTTGGGGAATTGGTAATGGCTAAAGGGTTTTGGATCACTTGACCCTTAGGTCACTGTCTTGAATTTAGTGTTTCCTGTGGTGGTAGTACATTACCACTTACATAAAAATCTAGTGTTTCCTATACAATTTGTATAACTACATTTTACTTCAAATTTTTATTCTTGGAACTTTTTCAGTGTTCAGGAAGATTATGCAGTAGCACAAAGGTAACTAAGAATAGAAAAGGACCCGCTTTTAATCCTAGCTTTTGCCACATGACTAACAAAAAAAACAAAGGTCACTTTATCTTCTTAGCCTGTCTTATTTGAAAGTGGTAAACTTTTCTTTGAAAGATTAAAACACTGTATAATGTGCAATAAATTTAGCATTGCTTTGGGTCTGGAGTCCTGGATTTCATACACCATGTAAACTTCTGTACAACTAACTCTCCTCTTCCAAACTCTTTTTCCAGGTGTGTTTTGTGTTTGTGTGTGTGTGTGTGTGTGTGTGTGTGTGTGTGTGCGCGTGTGTGTGTATAGAGCATCTAGGTTAGATGAAATTTGATGTCTCAGATTTAAGATTTGGTCTAAAGCTGACATTTTAACATGTTTGTTGGATAACTAGTAGGGGTCCTTGGGGAACCTGTAATTGGGGGGCCTGGTTATCAGTGACCTTAGAGAAAAAAGCTGCATTGATAGGTATGGTTCATTCATTTCCTAAGTAAAGCTCTCAAAGCAGTATTCGAGTACTTCAAAGGAGAAATAGTGTAGCAGTTAAAGCTACCTTTCTGCATGGATCATTACATAGTTGAGGATGAGGCTATTAGGATAAGAGATGCCCAAGGGGGTAGGGGAGTCTTAGAGCAGTCAGAAGAGTGATGGAAAGTAGGTGAGTCAGGTATTGCTGTCTTTGTTTTAATGTGTAAAATTTCCCAGTGCAATACTTGACATTTTTATCCGCTTTGTTAGAATTTCTTTCTTTCTTTTTTTTTAAAATATTTTATTGATTTACTTGACAAGAGATCACAAGTAGGCAGAGAGAGCAGAGGAAACAGGCTCCCTGCTGAGCAGAGAGCCCGACGCGGGACTTGATCCCAGGACCCTGAGATCATGACCTGAGCCGAAGGCAGAGGTTTTAACCCACTGAGCCATCCAGGCACCCTGTTTTGTTAGAATTTCTAATAGATCACTATTTTGTGGTTTTTGTACCAGAATCTCAGCAAGAATCAGAAATAACATTAAATTTTATCTTCCACTGTGGAATAAATATGAATCTTGAAAGCATGGCAATCCATTGAAAATAACTTGGATTGGCAATCTTGAACCCTGTTTCTCATTCCATCCCTGTCACAGTGGTCACAGGCCAGTGACTGAACCTATTACGTTAACTACCTACTCTTAATTTTATGCAGGTAAAAATAAAATAATAGATTAAAATTTGGGTGAATGTAAGTTAGCTTTCTTGCTATCCAAACTTCAGACATTGTTGGTGCGCCTGGCTGCCTTGGTAGAGCATGTGGCTCTTTTTTTTTTTTTTTTTTTTTTTTTTTTTTTTTTTTTTTTTTTTTTTTTTTTTTTTTTTTTTTTTTTTTAAGATTTTATTTATTAGAGAGTGAGCGCACAGGCAGGGAGAGCAGCAGGCAGGTGAGGGAGAAGCAGGCTCCCTACTGAGCAGGGATCCCAATGCAGGACTTGATCCCAGGACCCTGGGATCATGACCTGATCCAGGCAGATGCTTAACCGACTGAGCCCCCCAGGCACCCAAGCATGTGGCTCTTGATCTTGGGGTTGTAAGTTCGAGCCCCTTAATGGGTGTAGAGATTATTTAAATAAGCTTTAAGTAAATAAACCTCAGACATTGTTGAATCCATGCTCTGGATAGAGTGTTATGTTAGGTTACCACTGTATATATGTTCCCTTGTATGTATGTTGCTCTTAAGGAGCTTAGGGCCCGAAAGAGGAGTTAAAGACCCGATGACAGTCGCAGTACAGTAAAGAACGGAAGGGGCAGATGCTGTTTCAGAGAGGGGGACAGCCAAGAGCTGTGAAAGGACAAGGCGTGCATCGGGAAATGGCAAATAGGAAGCAATGTGATAGAGCTGGAAAGGCACGTTAGTGTCGGATCCAAGGAGGGACTTGAATGCTGTTGTAAATAGCCGTTTTGTCAATGACAGTGAAGAACCATTGAAGATTTTTTACAGCGTGGAGCCAACTTGCCGGGTTCTAGCTTAGCAAGGCTCAGCTGGTATTCTGAGCTCTTTGGGTAAGGACTGTATGGGTTGGCTTTTTGTAGCCTTTATACTTCTTGGATGGAGCTAACCTGAGGAATTGTATTTTGGTGTTTGGAGTTGTTGCATGGTGAGTTTCCTTCTCTAATACGTGATTTCCTCATTGCATGAAGTTGTTAGATGGTTGCATTAATTTAAAATTCCAGAGTATTTTTTTTTTAAGATTTTATTTATTTGAGAGAGAGAATGAGAGAGAGCATGAGAGCAGGGAGGTCAGAGGGAGAAACAGACTCCCCGCTGAGCAGGGAGCCCGATGTGAGACTGGATCCTGGGACTCAGGGATCGTGCCCTGAGCCAAAGGCAGCCGCCTAACCAACTGAGCCCCCCAGGCACCCTAAAATTCTAGTACCCCCAGGTGTTGAGTTGATGCTCACCCTATGTAAGTTAACATAATGTATAATATACATTATTCCGTGTAACCACGGATCTTCTAGGGAGGAGGATGTTCTGTTTTCTTAGTAAGGGAACTTGATCCAGGTCCCTCAGTTATTGGTTAGAGGCAGGGTTGATTCTGAACTCTGATTCCAAAGAGGTCTTCCCACTACAGGAGATGACAAGTGACTAGAAACCCTGCTTTTTCTTTTTTTTTTTTCCTTCTTAAATATTTTATTTATTTATTTGACAGAGAGAAACAGCTGAGAGAGGGAAAACAAGCAGGGGGAGTGAGAGAGGGAGAAGCAGGCCTCCTGCCGAGCAGGGAGCCTGATGTGGGGCTCGATCCCAGGTCTCCAGGATCATGACCTGAGCCGAAGGCAGCCGCCCAACCAACTGAGCCACCCACGCGCCCTGAAACTCAGCTTTTTCTGATGATGTTCAGAGGGAGGTATTTGGAATTACTGCCCTGTTGCCTTACCACATTTTGGAACTTTTGATTTCATAATTTCTTGATTTATTTTTAATTTAATTTTTTATTTTTATTTATTTAAAGATTTATGTATTTGACAGAAATGCAGCTAAAGAGGGAACACAAGCAAGGGGAGTGAGAGAGGGAGAAGCAGGCTTCCCACCGAGCAGGGAGTCCGATGTGGGACCCGATCCTGGGACTCTGGGATCCTGACCTGAGCTGAAGGTGGTCGCCCAGCCAACTCAGCCACCCAGAAGCCCCTATTTTGTTATTTATTTGAGAAAGAGAGAGCACAAAGGCGAGGAGGGGAGGTTAGGGAGAAAGGAGAGAGGCAGGCTTCCTGCTTAACGGGGAGCTCAGTCCCAGGACCCTGAGATCATGACCTGAGCTGAAGGCAGGTGCTCAACTGACTGAGACATCCAGCCACCCTCTCATTTTGGAACTTTTTTTAAAAAAATATTTTATTTATTTGAGAGAGAGAGCGAGAGTGAGTGAGATAGAGTGTGAGAGGGGAGAAGGTCGGCGGGAGAAGCAGACTCCCCGCAGAGCTGGGAGCCTGATGCAGGATTTGTTTCCGAGACTCCAGGATCATGACCTGAGCTGAAGGCAGTGGCTTAATCAACTGAGCCACCTAGGCGCCCTTGAAACTTTTTAAATGTATTTGCTTGGAAATAGTAAGGGCTAATGGAAAGGTTCATATTGTTTTTCTACAGAGGATCACATTGAGTCTCTTTAGATATGTGGAGGAATGAAGGGTGAGAGAACCATCTACTCTGAATTCCTATGTGATAATTGCTATCAGGTTTGAAATTTTGAACGTAATGGGGTGGAAATTGTCTCCAAAGGACTGAAGTAAATGTGTTCATCAAAATATTGACATGCTAAATCCCACTGCTACTAATACAATATTAGATCTTTGGAGAGGCCGGCATTTAGCTAGCGTAATGATTTTTTTTTTTTTTAACTCTTGTAAATTGAAAATGGAAGTGTTAATTCTTTGGGAATTGAAAAATGGTGATACTCTAAATGTGTTTCTTTCACTGGGATACTTTCCTTCATATACTATTTGGTGTGGAATATAAATTAAATAGGAAAGGAAAAAGGCTTCTTTCCCTTTATTTTTCAAAATAATGAGTTATTTCTCTCTCTCCTTAACAGGGAACAGTTTTTATATTGTCATTATGTACTCATGCTTTTAAACGTTTGATTTTTTAAGCTCTTACCGATGTTCAATACCTTCTTTAGCAAGTGGGAGCCTGGTCAGATTGGCTCTTAAGTTCCTTTGACACGACTGGTAATTTTTCCTAGCTTCCTTGCTGTCTGGTCTGATGAGGTACTCCAGGTTATTCTTATACATTTCCGGCTTGGGCAGGGATCATCAGCCATTGGTCCAAGGGGACATGGTCCTGTTAGTGGGAAACAGCCTTTGAGGAGACATAATGTGGGTGGTGGTGGGTGCTCACTGCTATTGGATTGGTCATTATTTCTAGGCCTTTTCGGTAGACAGATCAAGGGGGGTGTGTGTGTGTGTGTGTGTGTGTGTGTGTGTGTGTCAGATGGAGAGACAGAGTGAGGGGCGTATTTTTGAGCATATGATATATAAAAGCTGCAGTTGAATTTGGAGGAACTGAAGTCTTGGACTCGGTCTTTCTGGACTTGATAATGCATTTCCCCTAGCAGTGCTGGTCATTATGCTCAGTAGTACACTCAGCTGTGATACCGATTGCTGAGAGACCGAAATGGTTCTGTGTCTTTTTGTCACCTTTAGGCATATGCATTTACGACAACATGTAGGAATGGCCCCATTAATGTTTTTTAAAAATGGAGAGCTGTAATTTATTCTTTGGTAACCTATGTGTAATTATTGTGCGCATTCTGGACTTCAGTGGTCTGGCCTCAGATAGTTTTAAGTTTAATTATTACTGTTGACCATCTGTTAAAGTTTATTTTTTCCTTTTTAATTGTCTTTACATAAGCATGTAATGCTATAGGAGGACATCTAGACCCAAGAGACAAATTGTAACCACTAGGGGCAACCTGGTGGCTCAGTCCGTAAAGCATCAGACTCTTTTCGGCTCAGGTCATGATCTCGGGGTCTGGAGATCAAGCCCCATGTCAGGCTCTGTGCCCAGCATGGAGTCTCCTTGTCCCTCTTCCTCCCTGGCTTGCATGCTTGCTCTCTCCTCACGCTCCTTAAAAGAAAGAAATAAAATCGTTAAAAAAAACTCCAAACGAAAAAAAAAAAAAGAAAAAGAAATTATAGCCATTAAGAATAGTAATACCTCCAGGTAGGGGGAATTAAAAAAAAAAAAAAAAGACTAGTACTACCTCTCAGGCATCTGATTTTTAAATATGCTAGTTCATATTAAATTTGAGCTGAAGTTTTCATATAGAGACTGGATTCAAGGATATGTTTATACATGTGCATATATATATATTTGTGTGTGTGTTTAATGTAAGTGATTTTAACACTCCCCGGAGGCTTCCTGTATGTTGAATGCACTTTCATTAGAGTACACAGATGATAGGTGTGTAGCGGATGAACTTTCACAAAGTGTGCTTGCTCTGGTAACCCGCACCCGGAAGGGAACAATGTTTATAGGAGTTTCCCTCTTACCCGTGGGTTTGCTCTCTGTGGTGGTCAGCTGCAGTCAGGAAGCTGGTGCTCCTCCTCCTGACAGAGCGTCAGAACGTCCGGTAGTAGCTTAGCGCTGTGTCACACATCCAGCGTCCTTCACCTCTCGTCATCTCATCCATCATGGAGGCCTTTTATCATCCCCTGCCAGGTGAGGACAGGACAGTATGATATCTTGAGAGGACCCCTTTCCTTTAACGTTGATTACAGACTATAATTGTTTCATTATTCTTGTTGTTCTTGTCTTACTCTGCCTAATAGAAGAAAGCATACAGTGTATCGGGTTTGGTCCTATCCCCTGTCTTAGGCATCCCCCTTAGGCCTTGCAGTGTGTCCCTCGTGGATAAGCGACTATGCTTTCGTCTGTTCACTAAATGAGATCTGCTCTGGTTCAGGATTTAGGAAGTTGAGGTCTGGAGTCAACACTGTCTCGGGTCCTTTTTCCAGTTCTGCCACTCAGTCTCTTAAGTTCAGTGCCTTCCTTTAGTCGAGGGTTGTTGGGAGAGTTACAGGAAATATATATGTAAGTTCTTAGCCCAGTGCCTGGCAGTTTGGGACTCTGTAGCCACTTCTGTTGTTAAAGAGGAAAGATTACCAGGAATTTATTACAGGGTGTGTTGAATTAATTGGGAAGAGGAGTTAGCTTTTAGTAAGCACTTAGTACTTAATATTTCTAAGAGGGGGATTTTACTCAGGGTATACTCTTTGGGAGTCACAGTGTGCTAGGGCCGTGAAAGCGAAAACAGGTTGGATCTTAGACTGGTTTGGTGGGAATACTGTGTCTCGGATGAGGGAGGAGAGAGATGGTCCCGCTCTCTCCTCTGCACAGATCAGACAGCCCCCTGGATAATGTTTTTGGTTTGAGGCATCATCCCGTGGGGTCTGAGTTAAATGGAACTGGTCTAGAACTGGTCCGGGTGTGCAAATTCAGATCCCTGCCGTCATTACCACACTGGCCACTGTGCCGTTCGTGTCTGTTCCGTGCTCAGTGCGGGTGCTCTACCAGGACTTGGGAACACATCTTTTCTGACTTTCACAAGAACTCCAAGGGAGGGTACCTCCATTTTATTGGTAACAAAGCGGAGGCTCAGAAAGGTTAAATGAGTAGTCCCTAGTATGTCCTTAGCAGAGCGGGGATGTAAGCGCATGGGAGGTGCGGGGGAACGAGCTACGGACATCCAGCCCAGAGAAGAGAGAGCTCGGGGCATGCATGGTAGGTACTGTGTGGCTTTTGAGGTCTTCTCAGTTAAATGTGTCTTACCTAACTCTGAGGCCAGGAAACAGACCCTATGCATGGAAATGTGAGAGGTGAAATCAAAATAAAGAACTAAAAGCACAGCCACAGACGAATGGACGAGAACGTTCCCATCCCCTGGACCTGCCCAAGCATAAGTTAGTAATTGCAAGGTGGGTAGGCTTTGATTCCTCTTTCTTAATTAGTCTTTTTGTGTCTACTACAGGTTTTTTCTTTGTGGTTACCATGAGGTTTAATGTAGAGTAGTTTATATTTGTAGTAGTTTAAGCTGCTGACTTCCACAGTACACAGAAGCTCTGTCCTTTTCTGTCTCGCTCCCTTTAGGTTACTGATGTGATCCTGTGCATCTTTCTTATACTGCGTGTGCAGTAACAGATTACCGCAGGCTAAGTGGATAGGTGGAGGGGATTTGAACTTCGGTTGTGCGATTCAGTCACCGATGGTAAATAGCCTGTCCAACTCGTGGATTGGATGGCTTCATTTCATCAAGTACAGGCTATAGAAGGTAGAAATACCTTGTACATCTTCTACCTGATAAATCTCCAGGGAGAAGAGAAAAACATGACTTCTGTGTAAACTTATTCAAGCAGTTGAGGTGTGAGACTAATTAACCCTTTGTATAATTAATTTCAGGTGGAAGGGACTTAATGTTAATCTTTCAGAGCTTTGGGCATGGCAACTGTGATTATAATACTATTATCAAATTATGCTGCCTTAGTAAAACTGTAAAGTTAAGTACTAATGAATTTAATAAACATAATTTAGAAGCCATTTCTATCTTTAGTTGCTTGGGGAAATGTACTTTGTGTATTGCATTAGTTTCCTATTACCGCTGTAACAAATCACAAATTTAGTGGCTTTTAAAACAACATATACTGTCTTACGGTTCTGGAGTCCAAGAGCTCAAAATGGGTCCCCCCAGAATTTCAGAGTATTGGTCTGTTGTTTTCTAGCTTTCAGTATTCATGCTCTTAAAATGTCTGTAGTCTTGGGTCGCCTGGGTGACTCGGTAGGTTAAGCAGCCGCCTTCAGCTCAGGTAATGATCCCAGGGTCCCAGGATCAAGACCCACATAGGGTTCCCTGCTTGACGGGGAGCTTGTGTCTCCCTTTTCCGCTCCCCCTGCTTGTGCTCTCTTTCTCTATCTCTCTCTCTGTGTCAAAAAAATAAAATCTTTAAAAACAAAAAAAGATGTCTGTAGTCTTTCTTATTCCTGGTCTTGTGTATGTCACTTATTTTTCTTTCTAGAAGTTTTTAGAATTTCTTTTATCTCCAGTGTTCGAGAATTTCTGCTATTGCCTTTCTGTTCATTTAATTTTTTTGAACAATTATATTCAACGTTTGACAGTCCTTCTAGTCTCTAAACCTGCATCCTTCATTTCTGGGAAATTTTCTCCTGTTATTTCATGATAATTTTCCTTCTTTTTCTTCTCTTCACACTCTGATACCATTATTATCAGGTATTAGATCTTCTGGATTGAATTTCTAATTCTGTTATGATGTCCATCTTTGTCTTTTTGCTTTGTCTTTCAGGAATAGTCTCAATTCTATTTTTCAACCTATGAAAGGTTTTTACATTTTTCATTTCCAAGAGTTTTTTTGTTTAAGATTTTATTTATTTATTTGGCAGAGAGAGAGAAATCACAAGTAGGCAGAGAGGCAGGCAGAGAGAGAGGAGGAAGCAGGCTCCCTGCCAAGCAGAAAGCCGGATGTGGGCCTTGATCCCAGGACCCTGTGACCATGAGCTGAGCCGAAGGCAGAGGCTTTAACCACTGAGCCACCCAGGCGCCCTCCAAGAGTTTTTATTCTCTATGTTTTTATTCTCTAAATTGTCTTTCTTTCAGGTACCTTGTTTTGTTTAATGGATACATCAGCTTTTGTCTCTGAGGATATTTAATACAAATGTGGTTTTGTGTCTTACTTTAAAATTTTCTTCTAGGCGGGCCTGCATGGCCCATTTGGTTGGGCGTCTCAATCTTAGTTTTGGCTCAGATTATGATCTCAAGGTGCTGGGATCCAGCTCTTCATCAGGCTCCATACTCAGCATAGAGTCTGCTTGAGATTCTCTTTCCCTCTGCCCCTCCTGCTCTCGCACATACTCTGTCACTCTCTCAGATAGATAGATAAACAAACAAATAAGTTCTTCAAAATTTTCTTTCATACTTTTTTTTTTCCATGTTGGAAGCTTTCTCCAATGTCAGGTAACACTTGGGTATTCATTGGTATAGAAAGGTAAAGCACTGAGCAGCTGGTTGGGACCTTGAGCAGAAACCTTTACTGTAGGGGAAGAGGCAGAGGTTGCATAGGGGAACCCTCGTGCATCAGTATCTTCAAGTCAGTAACTAGGTTATTTCTCAAGCAAATACTCCTGTCTGCTTCCTGGGATGTGTGAACTTAGTTGTCAGCATTCAGGATCCAAGCAGGAGAAAGAAGGGTGGCTGGGAGTTGTTTACCACTTACTAGGTAAACTTCTCTTACCCTGTTTTTAGTCCTGCACTTCACTCGCAACCTGGCATTCTCCCATCTGGAGCATCTGTGATTCAGTTTCTCAGTTTCTCTGGTAAACATCAGCCCTCCCTCATCGGCTGAAGTAGGGGCAAGGTAGCCATCTGCATGCTTGGGGTTGCCAAATGGGAGGGAGGAGTACCTGCTTCTTACAAGTTTCAACCAGGGACGCCTGGGGGCTCAGTCTTTAACCAGCTGCCTTCGGCTTGGGTCATGACCCTGGAGATCCTGGAGTTCCTGGATCAAGCCCCGCATGGGGCTCCCTGCTTGGCGGGAAGCCTCATCCTCCTCCTCTCACTCCCCATGGTAAACAACTCCCAGCCACCCTCCTTTCTCCTGCTTGGTTCCTGAATGCTGACAACTAAGTTCACGCATCCCAGGAAGCAGACAGGAGTATTTGCTCGAGAAATAACCTAGTTACTGACTTGAAGATACTGATGCACTAGGGTTCCCCTATGCAACCTCTGCCTCTTCCCCTACAGTAAAGGTTTCTGCTCAAGGTCCCAACCTCTCTAGCTGTGTATCTCTCTGTCAAATACATAAATAAAGGGGCATCTGGGTGGCTCAGTTGGTTGAGCGACTGCTTTCAGCTCAGGTCATGATCCTGGAGACCCAGGATCGAGCCCCACATCGGGCTTCCTGCTCGGCGGGAAGCCTGCTTCTCCCTCTCTCAGTCCTTCTGCTTGTGTTCCCTCTCTAGCTGTGTTTCTCTTTGTCAAATAAATCAATAAAATCCTTTTTTAAAAATAAATAAATAAATAAAATCTTAAAAAAAAAAAAAAAAGTGTGCCTTCAGCTCAGGTCATGATCCCAGGGTCCTGGGATCAAGCCACATCGAGCTGCTTACTCAGTGGGAAGCGTGCTTCTCCCTCTCTTCCCGCGCTCGCTCCCTCTGTCTCTCTGACAAATGAGTAAATAAAATCTTAAAGAAAAAAGAGTTTCAACCAGCATTCTTGTCTCCATCTAAACCTCAGCTTTTAAAGAACCCAGAGTCTTCACTTCCTGAACTTCCCCAGGGTTCTCTAAATTTCTAAATTGCCTTCCATATTCCTTTTCTTTGAGGCCTCACTGAGGATGGGCACTAACCATGCGTGTTTAGTCCACCATGTTTAGCTGGTTTATGTTTTCTATCCTTTTAATTATATTTGATTTTAAAAAATATCTAGAAATCATTTGGCTTTTGGGTTTACTACTACTTCTAGTTAAGAGTCAGCAGACTTTTCGTAAAAGGACCAGATAGTATTTTAGGGTTTAATGGCCACATAAAGGCCTGTGTTCATGTTTGTTCTTTTTTGTTTGTTCAGTTTTGCTTTTTGTTGTTGATTTACACCCCTTAGAAAACTTAAGAGTCAGAGGTGCCTGGCTGGCTCAGTGGGCGGAACATGCAGCTCTTGATCTTGGGATTGTGAGTTCAAGCCCCAGCTGGATGCAGAGATTACTTAAAAAGAAAATCTTTAGAGGTGACTGGGTAGCTTAGTCGGTTAAGCATCAGACCCTTGATTTCAGCTCAGGAGTTAGAGCCCTGCATCTGTCTTCTACCTGGGCCCAGTGGAGCAGGCTTAAAATTCTTGTTCTTCCTCGCCTCTGCCCCACCCCCGTGCCCAAAAAAGTTAAAAAAAAGCCATTCTTGCTCATAGATCTTTCGGAAACAGCTGTGGGCAGAGTAGGTCCAGTTTGCCAACCCCTGTTAATTTGTCTCCTTTAACCTGGCTTTTCTTGGTCTTTGGTTTTATGGCATATCAACTTCTTTTTTGGTAATTGTTGCTGGACCGATGCCAGCAAGTGATCTCATTCAGTCCATTCAAATGGGAACGACTTGCTCTGTGGTCAAGCTTCCCTTCAGGGGTAGAAGTGATCACTGTGTGCCTTTCACTACGTGGGTACCTGAAAAATAGCTCTGCAGTTTCTTTCTAAGCTTGATTTATGTTTTCTTTTTGGTTGCTGTAGAAGGCAGAATTCCAAACTTGAGTATAACTTTGTAATCCAGCAAGTGCAGGAACCTGGGAAGATGCCTGTCTGTCCCTTTCTGGCAGGACTGAAATAGAGCTTTGCTGTAGAAATGTGGTCCTGGTTAAAGATTTTTGAGTTTCAGCACGGCATTTTCTAAATGTTGTCAATGGTATTTATAACTTATCTGTTAAGCGTATTTAATACCCATAGATCCAAAAATAATTAGAAGAAAATGATTCTCATTTAACTCAGAAAACTAAACAAAACAAATCCTGGGATGTGTGATCCAGAGCTATCTGAAGAGTAAAAGAGAACTCACTTGTTTTCATAATACTAAGAGTCTTCCTAGCAGTGTAGATTGTGAAGGGTTTTCATTTTCTGCGTTTTTAAGTTGAGAATATCAGCACAGTGTGGGCTGTCCTGTACTAAGGGTGGTTGGGGTTATTTGCACATCCTCCTGTGTTTTGTATACTCCTCAGGGGAGAATAATTGATCTGTTGACCTTGTCCCAAAGACTGAAAGATAAGTTGTCTTGATGCGGAACTTGATCCCAGCACTCTGGGATCATGACCTGAGCCGAAGGCAGATGCTCAAATGACTGAGCCACCCAGGCGTCCAACTCGTCTTGACTTTTTAAAAAAAATGTTAAAAAAGGGCGGCGCCTGGGTGGCTCAGTTGGCTGGGTGACTGCCTTCGGCTCAGGTCATGATCCCGGAGACCTGGGATCGAGTCCCACATCGGGCTCCTTGCTTGGCAGGAAGTCTGCTTTTCCCTCTCTCACTCCCCCTGCTTGTGTTCCCTCTCTGGCTGTGTTTCTCTCTGTCAAATAAATAAAATCTTTTAAAAAAATATGTTAAAAAAGAAAAAAAGTATGTATGTATTTAATATGAAGGTAAATATGCATATTGAAGAAAAATTTGGGAAAATAAAAAATGAATAAAGAAAAATCTGTAATCCAGTCTTTCAGAAATAGCTACTACTGTTGGGGTACCTGGAGACTCAGCCATTAATTGTTGCCTTCGGTTCAGGTCATGATCCCAGAGTTCCAGGATTGAGCCCCGCATCGGGCTCCCTGCTCGGCGGGAAGCCTGCTTCTCCCTCTCTCACTCCCCCTGCTTGTGTTCCCTCTCTAGCTGTATCTCTCTCTCTGTCAAATAAGTAAATAAAATCTTTTTAAAAAAAAAAAGAAAAGAAACTACTACTATTGACATTTTGGTGTGTTTCCTTTTCTTTGTTTTGTGTTTTTTGTTTGTTTTTGTTCAGACAAGTTTTGTCCCCAGCCTGAATAATGATGATTAATTTAAAGATCCACTAATAAAGTTTAAAGAAATGATTATGGAACAGTTCTTAAAACTAACAAGCATGTAGGGGTGCCTGGGTGGCTCAGTTGGTTAAGCGACTGCCTTCAGCTCAGGTCATGATCCCGGAGTCCCGGGATGAGCTCGGCATCAGGCTCCCTGCCCAGCAGGAGGCCTGCTTCTCCCTCTCTCACTCGCCCTGCTTGTGTTCCCTCTCTAGCTGTATTTCTCTCTGTGAAATAAATAAATAAAATCTAAAAACAAAAAACAACTAACAGGCATGTAAATGATTCTTTGGATGTGCCAGTACAATTCTCACAGAAATCGACCTATGAAGTTAATTTTTTCTTTAGTATGATTTGTTGGGTGTGGTTTTAGCGGTACTGTTGAACCGAGTGTGGTACTTAGTCCTGGGGTTCATGGTCGTGAACAGATTTGACTGCTCGACCAGAACTAACACTTAAAACGTATTCCTGCAGTGGCTTAGTCGTTGGGCATCTGCCTTTGGCTCAGGTCATGATCTTGGGGTCCCGAGATTGAGCCCAGTATCAGGGTCCCTGCTCAGTGGGAAGCCTGCTTCTCCCTCTCTCACTCCCCCTGCTTGTGTTCCCTCTCTGGCTGTGTTTCTCTCTGTTAAATAAATTAATAGCATCTTCTGGGGAAAAAAAGTATTTCTTTTTCTTTTTAAGATTGTATGTATTGAGCACCTGGGTGGCTCAGTCGGTTAACCATCTGCCTTCGGCTCAGATCACCATCCCAGGATCCTGGGATTGAACCCTGCATCAGGCTTCCTGGTCAGCGGGAGGCCTGCTTCTCCTTCTCCCATTCCCCCTGCTATGTTCCCTCTCTTGGTGTCTCTCTCTCTATGTATCAAATAAATTAAATCTTTTTTAAAAATTTATTTGACAGTGAACAAGTGAGAGATAGAGAGAGTACCCTGGTATCATGACCTGAGCTGAATGCAGCTGCCCAACCTGCTCAGCCACCCAGGTGCCCCTAAAGATTTTATCTTATTTATTTGACAGAGATCACAAATAGGCAGAGATGCAGGAAGAGAACGAGGGAGAAACAGGCTCCTCTTCAGAGAGCCTGATGTGGGACTCGATCCCAGGACCCTGAGATCATGACCTGAGCCGAAGGCAGAGGCTTAACCCTCTGAGCCACACAGGCGCCCAATGATTTTATCTTTAAGTAATCTCTGAACCCAACATGAGGCTCCATCTCAACCTTGAGATCAGGAGTCCGTGCTCTACCGACTGAGCCCATCAGGCGCCCCCAAACATACTCATTCCTCTTTTGAAAAATCCTTAATGGATTGGCAGTATGTTCTTAATTCCATCAGGCAGATGTTAAAATGACATTCAGAAATCCTGAAACTCACCCTGCCTATTGGTGAGTCACTTTTTAAAGCTGAAGGTCAGACTAACACCTTGTTTACTCACCAGTCCGTTCTTCCCCTGTTCCTAGTTCGAGTGTTCTGAGTGTTCGAAATAAAGAAGTAACTTCATTACCTGATAAGAAATGGGCCCTCCCCCCAGACTTGTTGGTTTCCAATCTTCTCCCTGCAGCAAGTAAGAATTTGTGTGTGTAGGTGTGAAAGTTTCCTATATTACAAGACTTACCAGGAAAATGTTTGGTCTTCCAGTGTGTGGAGCTTCTGATTTTGTCTTTCTTTGTATTTACTTAGGTCAGAGCAACTACTTTCAGAGAATCTGGGCTTCCTGCCCCCTCTCCCCCCCACCCACCGCCACCCCAAGGAATAAACAAAATCCCAGGAATACTGACTAAACAAAAGCAAGAAGCTCTGCTCTTCCTATTTCTCAGGCTCACTACACCTTCTTAGTCCTACGTCACCAGCACATGATTTCTTTTTATAAGGCTTGAGATAAAATGATGTATTTAGAATGGTTCCTTTTTGGTTGTTTTGAAAAAAAACGAAAACTGGGACACCTGGGGGGCTCTGTTGGTGAAGCATCTGCCTTCGACTCAGGTCATGATCTTGGGGTCCTGGGATCGAGCCCCGTATTGGGCTCCCTGCTCAGCGGGAAGCCTGCTTCTCCCTCTCCCACTCCCCCTGCTTGTGTTCTCCCTCTGTCAAACAAATACATAAAATCTTAAAAACAAAAAAAAACACACAACCTCTGGGGTGCCTCAGTGGCTCAGTCGGTTAAACAGCTGCCTTCAGTCCAGGTAATGATCCCAGGGTCCTGAGGTCCAGCCCTGCATCCAGCTCTTTGCTCAGCAGGAGTCTGCTTCCCCCCTCCTTGTCCCTCTGCCAGTCCCCCTGCTTATTCTCTCTTTCAAAGAACTAACTAAAATCTTTTTTAAAAAAGCCCCAAATCCTTAATTATATTTCAGCTAATCAGAAGTTAGAACTGTTCTTCAGAACATCACAGGTTGGTGAAGGTGAGAAGAACATTGTTCTGGGCTGTGTTTCTTTTTTCTTTCTTTTTTTTCTTTTAAGATTTTTAAAGATTTATTTTTTTGAGAGAGAGAGGGAGTGAGAGCATGAGAAGGGATAAGGTCAGAGGGAGAAGCAGACTCCCGGCCCTAACCAGGTCAGCCACCCAGGCGTCCCTTAACTTTATTTATTTATTTATATTTATTTATTTATTTATTAAATTTTTATTTATTTGACAGAAACACAGCCAGAGAGGGAACACAAGCAGAGGGAGTGAGAGGGAGAAGCAGGCTTCCCGCTGAGCAGGGCACCCGATGTGGGGCTCGATCCCGGGTCTCCGGGATCATGACCTGAGCCGAAGGCAGTCGCTTAACCAACTGAGCCACCCAGGCACCACCTAAATTTATTTATTTAGAGAAAGAATGTAGAGGCAGAGAGGGAGAGAGACACAGAGTGGGGGTGCCGGGGGGGGGTGGGAGAGGAAGAGAGGGAATCTAAAGCACGCTCCCCACCCAGTGCAAGCCGAAAAGGGGCTCAGTCCCACGACCCTGAGATCATGACCTGAGCCGAAGTAGGGAGTCAAAGACACTCAACTGACTGCATCACACAGGTGCCCCATTAACTGTGATTTTTAAAAAATCCTTTCTTCTCTCTCCTTTCTAAAAAATATTTTATTTATTTGACAGAAAGATCACAAATAGGCAGAAAGGCAGGCAGAGAAAGAGGGGGAAGCAGGCTCCTTGCTGAGCAGAGAGCCCAACGTGGGCGTCTATCCCAGGACCCTGAGATCATATCCTGAGGCAAAGGCAGAGGCTTAACCCTCTGAGCCACCCAGGCGCCCCAACTCTGATTTTTTTTTAAAGGGGAAATCTATAGTATATATAATGACTCAACCAATTTCTTAAAATGTTATCTTTCTGCATTCTCTGTGGATCTTTGGCCACATTGTAGGCATTTTTATATAATTCTAAACATATATAATTTTTCCTCTATTTTAGTTAATACATCATAAGCCTGTTCTCTGAAATGCTTCATAGCCCTTATAATTGTCTTTTTAACAGCTGTATATTCTGTTCCCTAGATTACTGTAATTTAAGTGTTATTGTAGATTAGATTTTTTCAAGTTTAAATAATACAACACTAAGTAGGTATAATACCATTTTCCTTGCCAAGATCATTTTTCAAGGTTGTATTTCAAAGAGATTTCACTGGAAAGAGAATGAAATAGCAACTACTTTGAGCCTGTTGGCTTTTCCATGAAACAGTGCAAAGGAATATTTCGGTTTTGTAAACTCTAGTCCATTTTGCTTTATCTTGATTATAGACTGTGATGGAATTTAACTCAACTGCTGGCCTAGCCTATGGAGTTGAAACAAGTCTACTTCATTATCTTTTGATACGTTTTCTTCTAAGTCAGAAATAAGCTCTGAAATGATCTTGTCAGTTGGGTGTCTGCCTTCTGCTCAGGTCATGATCTGAGGGTCCTGGGATCAAGCCCAATGTTAGGCTCCCCATGCAGTGGAGGGTCTGCTTCTTTCTCTGCCTATCCCCCTGCTTGTGCTTTTCCTCTCTCTCTCTCTCAAATAAAATCTTTATAAAATAAAATAAAATATTTTCTTTATCGTAGTGTAACTGTTGTACTTTGTTTGCAGTAAATATGCTGCACTGAAATGTGCACCAGCTATGCCTGTTAACTGTATTGCCATGTTATAATTTTTTTTTTTTTGCCATGTTATAAATTTTTAACTGAACCTCAATACTTTGTAAGTTACATGACGGTGGTGGATTTACACTTGGGCTCAATATGTATTAAGTTGAAAATTCGACTAAAAATACTTTCTATACTGTCCGTTAATTGAAATAGCATTCTAAGAGTTGGCTTTTGATGTGGGAGTTCCCTTCTGTTAGTAAATACAGAGCTATGATAATCCTGTTGGAAAAGCTTCAGAGGAAGTTACTGCTCTTGGTGCTAATTGTCTAGTGATACTGTTTGCTCAGTAGCAAAGACAGATGGCAGGTCCACAGGTTGCTAAATTGCTTCGATTTTTATTTGATAAGGTCAGAGCCACAGGTTTGTCTTCTTTTTTTAATATTTTTTTCCAAGTATTGCACTAATTTTGTTTTTGCAGAAAAACAATTCACATATAAACAAGCACAGATAAATGGGAAGGAAACTCCTCTTCGGTCGCCATCCCCCCATTTTGCCAGTCCTTTCCCTTGAGGCAATCGCTGTTAACAGTTGAATTTGTTCTTCCACACCTTTTCCTTGGAAAGGTTTGGATGTTGCAGGTCAGACTTCAGTTCTCTGAGAGGCTCCTTTGCTCCTGTTATGTGACTCCTGGATTTTGCTGTTTGCATCTACCTTCCTGTAAGGGCACCTAGAGAATATGCATGTGGGTGTATTTACACACTGTGTTTTGTCAAGTCTAAGACTCACTGTTACCTCACGTGCTATTACTAAGAAAGGAAAACTGCTCTTATAACTGCAGAATCCTGGACTGTGCAGCTGAGTCTGATTCTGGAGTGTGCTTGAGGGAGTGCTTGATTGGGTGCGGTAGGTTGGGTGCTGTGATCCTGTATTGTTTTCTGCAACTTTCTTTGTCACTTAGGATTTCCTATAATTGCTCCATTTATACCACGGTCAGAGTACATCCCATTATTTAGCAGTTTCTTTATTGGGGAACTTTGTAAATTGTTTACAGTTTACAAGAAAATCACTGTGTCCCCCTACATCTGCATATTTGATACAGTATCACGGGTAGTTCACAAGAATTGGAATGACTGGGTCATGGGGCATGCACATTTTTAGTTTTGAAATAAATTGCTAAATTGCCTTCCAGGATAAGTAATGGTGTATACTTTCAACATTAGTATAGGAGAGTGGGTACCTCTTTGCTCCATTCTTACCAACTCTCAAAGTTACCTGACTTTGTTTGACCTGTGTGACAGCAGAGGCTTCTATTGGTATCTAATGGAAACTGCGTTTCCTTGACTAGTGAGGTCAAAGATCGTGGGATGCTCTTGTCAACTTCCGTTTTTTTTCTCCTCTGAGTTTCCTGTTCAGACCTTTTTTTTTTTTCTTTTTTTTAAAGATTTTATTTATTTGACAGAGAGAAACTCAGCCAGAGAAGGAACACAAGCAAGGGGAGTGAGAGAGGGAGAAGCAGGCTTCCCACCGAACAGGGAGCCCGATGTGGGGCTCGATCCCGGGTCACGGGGATCATGACCTGAGCGGAAGGCAGTCGCTTAACCAACTGAGCCACCCAGGCGTGCCCCCTCCCCCCTCCCCGTGGAAGTTTGAACATAATTGTTAGTGCTTGGCTTCGTAGGGGGAAAAAAAAATCTGCATTGGGGTGCCTGGGTGGCTCAGTTGGTTAAGCGACTGCCTTCGGCTCAGGTCATGATCCCGGAGACCCGGGATTGAGCCCCACATCGGGCTCCCTGCTTGGCCGGAAGCCTGCTTCACCCTCTCTCACTCTCCCTGCTTGTGTTCCCTCTCTAGCTATGTTTCTCTCTGTCAAATAAATAAATAAAATCTTTTTTTTTTAAATCTGCATAAAGGGTTTCTGTCTTAGGTTCCAACTAATAAAATTTGGTATTTGAAATACAGATGTCACCGTAAGATTTGTATCCATCACAGGCAGTGTGTGACTTCCCTTACAGCAGACCTTCAACGTACAACACCAGAAAATACGTTTTTTGCCAATTGTAATTGTTTTCATGTTTCTTTATCTTACAGAAAAAGATGGCAAAGCCTTTCATCCAACTTATGAGGAAAAACTGAAGCTTGTGGCACTGCATAAGCAGGTTCTTATGGGTCCATATAATCCAGACACTTGTCCTGAGGTTGGATTCTTTGATGTGTTGGGGAATGACAGGAGGTAACCGTGTTTTGTTGTATAACGACCTTAGTGAGGGTAGTGTTGAGAAGAGCGCAAAGCGAATCGGTTAAGATGCAAACAGCTGGTTCCTTAGCTTAGAGGAAGACTGGAACAGCCGTTTTTGCTTGCAGCATCTGGCCAGATGTGTATCTGTTTTTGGCTTGGAGGTGTTTATGGATAAATAATGTGGAAGAAGTTTACTCATCTGATGATGAACATAAGACAAGAACAACTTCATTTGATCCTTCCTAAGTCACATTAAAAGCAGCCCCTTAAAATACACAGTCACTGATTTCCTTACTGGGACATACACAGAGTTGTGACAGAAAACAACACCCTGAGAGCTTAAGACTAAAATGTGGTAGAAGGAAATTCAGGCTCGGAGGCCCTGCTGCTCAGATGGAGATGAGCAGCAGTGCAGCTGAAGCGGAGTTTCCGGCAGTGAGTGCGGGTTGTGTGTTGCGAGTCTAATTGGGTGCATCATTCCTGCATTCTTGGTGAAACTCAAGTTTGGAGCCTCTCACTGATGGTAGAGTCATTCCGCATCTTAGTTGTCATTGAGAATTGTTCGCATTTAGGTTGAAATTAAGTCACAGTCTTACTCGCTTAGGAAGAGGAGGTAATGACGTTCCTTGTTCTTCCTTACAGGAGAGAATGGGCGGCCCTAGGGAACATGTCTAGAGAGGACGCCATGCTAGAGTTTGTCAAGCTCCTCCATCGCTGTTGCCATCTCTTTTCCACATACGTCGTGTCCCACAAAATAGAAAAGGAAGAGCAAGAAAAGAAAAGGTGAAGTTTGAGGTCACGGCCTACTTTATTCATGTGCAGCTCCAGTCCTGGTGTTTTTGCCTTACGGAATCACCTGTCCCGCTGCCCTTGGATCCCCACTTCCATTTTTTTTTATTTTTTTATTTTTTTAAGACTTTATTTTTAGAGAAAGTGAGCGCATGAGCAGGGGGAAGGGCAGAGGGAGAGAGGAGGAGAGAATTTCAAGCAGACTGAGTGCAGGGCCTGATGCAGGACTCGATCTCATGACCTGAGCCAAAATAAGAGTCGGACACTTAACTGACTATGCCACCCAGGCTACCCAGAGCCCACTTTTTTTTTCTTTTAAGATTTTATTTATTTACTTGATAGAGAGAGAGAGATCGCAAATAGGCAGAGAGGCAGGCAGAAAAAAAGGGGCAAGCAGGCTCCCTGCCCAGCAGAAAGCCCGACGTGGGGCTCGATCCCAGGACCCTGAGATCATGGCCTGAGTTGAAGGCAGAGGCTTAACCCTCTGAGCCACCCAGGCGCCCCCAGAGCCCCACTTCTTACAGCATTTGTTCAGACCTGCTAGTATGAGCCGGTATTTGTACTAGGAGTTTGTGGGGCAAGAGGGCCGCTGCTTCCATCTGGCTGTCCCTTTGAAAGAAACTGGCTGCCCATTAGGGCAACGCTCCTCTTGTCCTGGTTCCTACACCCAGGTTTTGAGCAAACGCCACCATAAACTCAGCCCCTCTTCCCACACTTACCCTCTTGTCTGACACACCCTTTGCTGTTGTTTCCCTGAGCTTCTAGAATGTCAGGCTCCGTATCATGGCTATCACCTGTGCTATGTGGTAGGCCTTATGGAGACATTCATATTGTCTCCGGTTCCCAGATGGCTTATTAATTATTTCCCGGGGGTGGGTGGGAATGCTGGAAATACACTGTTTAGGTTGGTGGGATTTTTTGGTCCTGACTGTGAATTCAGCAGCATTATGGTTAACACCTTGTTTTTGTTTTTTTAAGATTTATTTATTTCACAGAGCTCTGGCAGGGGTGGGGCAGAAGGAGAGGGAGAGAGAATCTCCAGCAGACTCCCCACTGAGTGCAGAGCCCATCCAGGGCTCAACCTCATGACCCCGAGATCACGACCTGATCCGAAACCAGGAGTCAGATGCTTAACCGATTGCGCCACCCAGACGCCCCCGAGTTAACACCTTATTTATCTAGAGGCTGTGTGTGTGTGTGTGTATAATTTTTTTTTTTAAGATTTTATTTATTGGATGCCTGGGTGGCTCAGAGGGTTGAGCCTCTGCCTTCGGCTCAGCTCATGATCTCAGGGTCCTGGGATAGAGGCCCGGGTTGGGCTTTCTGCTTGGCAGGGAGCCTGCTTCCTCCTCTCTCTGCCTGTTTCTCTGCCTACTTGTGATCTCTCTCCCTGTCGAATGAATAAATAAATAAAATCTTTAAAAAAAAAATTTTATTTATTTATTTGACAGAAACACAGCTAGAGAGGGAACACATGCAGGGGGAGTGAGAGAGGAAGAAGCAGGCTTCCCGCCGAGCAGGTGATCCTGGGACTCTGGGATCATGACTTGAGTCAGGCAGACGCTTAATTACTGAGCCACCCAGGTGCCCCTAGAGGCTTTTTTTTTTTTTTTTTAAGATTTTATTTATTTGACAGAGAGAAACACAGCCAGAGAGGGAACACAAGCAGGGGGAGTGAGAGAGGGAGAAGCAGGTTTCCCGTGGAGCAGGGAGCCCGATGTGGGGCTCGATCCCGGGTCTCCAGGATCATGACCTGAGCCGAAGGCAGTTCCTTAGCCAACTGAGCCACCCAGGCGCCACTAGAGGCTATATTTTTAATAACTTGGATTATTTGAAGCATCTGAGTAATGAAAGTGGCACTACAAAGCCACTTTTTCCTCAGGTTGTATTTACTCTAGATAAACTGTTGGTTCTCTGTTTTCTTACCTTAACCTGAATTGGAACAGAAAACAGTCTGGTAGGAAGAAGACAGAAACCTCGAAAAATAGACATAAGAATTATAAAAAAAGCATAGCAGTCAGGGGCCACTGATATGAAGATAAACTTTCCATCCCACTATTAGCACCCTGACAATTTTTCCATTTATAGTTATAATTCCTGACTCAGCAACAGACAGCACCGTTTGTAATTTATTCCTGTTTAAGATGATAGGAAGTAGTTTAATACCTTTTCAGAAGGTTTTTATCCAAAGGGAAAGTTTTGATGTGGGCAGCCCTCTTGGGTCCCCTCCCTCTTGGGGAGTTCTGTACTATCACTTTACTGCTGTTCAATGAACCTTGCTTTGCTGCTCAAAAGAAAAAAAAAGTTTTGATTCATAGTAGCAAACTGAATATTTAAGTTAGTGGTCATCTTAACATGTAAAACTATTTTTCTTTTACAAAATGTCCTTCAAAGGGCACTGGGTGGTTCCATCATTAAGTGTCTGCCTTTGGCTCAGGTACAGTGCTAGAGTCCCATGATCAATCCTTACATCAAGCTCATTGCTCAGTAGGGGAGCTCCTTCTGTCCCTCCTCCTGCTCATGCTCTGTCTCTTACTCTCAAATAAATATATATCTTTGCCATGAGATGAAATCCACTAGGACCCCTTGAAAGTATTTAAGCCTAGATTTCCTCTTCCTGCACTCCCAGCTGTGGCTATGGAATGACAGGCCCGCTACCAGCTGGGACAGGTTAAAAGTAGGTCACATCATTGCTATGTTTTGAGCCCTGGCTGTGGCTCACATGTGCTCTTCATCACTTAACAGGAGTTGGGGAGAGAAGTGGGGTAAGCTGAGTAGTTTTCATGGTAGGACGAAGAAATGGTGTCCCCTCAGATCCTCAGAGACCACCTGCATCCCATCCTCAGCCATCCTGTCCCCCATACCATGCACCTCGTGCTTTGGGGCATGTGTTCCCCTGGGAAAGAGGCTGAGGGTGGGCCAGAGCTGGATAGGGGCTACACCTGCGTTTCCAGCTCTCCTTTTTCTCTTTTAAATTCAAAGCTTTGACATTTTTAAATTTCAGAAGTAATAGATACATGTGATATAAATATTTTTCATTTATGGCAATGATGTGAAGCACAGAGCAAAAACCTTCCTCCTTTCTAGAATGCTTTTAACGTGTACCTTTTTTTTTTTTTTAAGATTTATTTATTTACATAAGAGTAGGAGCGCACATGCACACGTTGGGAAGGGACGGAGAGAGAGAAAGTTGAGCAAAGTTCTGTGTTGAGCGTGGAACCTGACGGGGCCCTCCATCCCAGGACCCTGAGATCACGACCTAAGCCAAAAGCAAGAATTGGATGCTGAACTGACTGCGCCACCCAGGCGTCCCCAGTTAGGGTGTTTCTTTGCAGACCTTTTCCTGTTCCCTGCTCTTTTCATCAGTCAAGCATATATTAAGTGTCTGTGTGTCAGGCCATGTAATTGAGTTATTTTGTGGCTACATGGCATCTTGGTGCATTATTCGTTTTAGACATATGAATTGAGCGCTGCTTATTTCTAGCAGTGTGCTCCCCTCTGCGGATGGAGCGCTGGGAGATAAGCATCATTTCTCCTCGAAGAGCATGGACTCTAAGAGGATAGATGCCGTGCTGAATTTCTCACACAAATATAATTACAAGCACAGCAAACAGTGCGCAGGGAAAGCCTGTGACGCTTTGAGCGTAGGTATGGGCACATCCGGATCTCAGCGGTCTCTTACTGGTGGACACCTTTCTCTTCTGCACAGCCGGAACTTCTTCCATGTTCTGGCAGATTGTGAGATTGACCCCACAGGCTAAATTCCTACTTGGGGAGTGTATGCATTTCAATTTTCGATACCACAGCCACATTGTTGTCTCTGAGTTGGGTTGGTTTTCACTGGGAAATAAAGTCTTCAGTTACATTGAAGCAGGTTTCTTCGCTCAGGGCTCACCATGTCTGTCCTGGTTTGTAGGAAGGAGGAGGAGGAGCGGAGGCGGCGTGAAGAGGAGGAAAGAGAGCGTCTGCAGAAGGAGGAGGAGAAGCGCAGGAGAGAGGAGGAGGAGAGGCTGAGGCAGGAGGAAGAGGAGCGGAGGCGAATAGAAGAGGAGCGGCTTCGGCTGGAGCAGCAAAAGTAAGCGAGTTGGACGGCTTGCGTTTAAATCTGAGAGCCAGACCTCCACAGTGTCTGGGCACCGTGCCCGGGTGGTGGGAAGGCTCTGGGACGCGTGCGCCAGGGCATGCTTGCCAGCGGCCACCGTTTATACCAGTGATCTGTCACGTTCCCGAGAGGACCTCGGTTCAAGCTTCCGTGGGTCTCCAAAAGGCCAGGGCTCAGGGTTAGCTGCCCAGGGCCTAGAGCAGGGAGCTGGGGTAGCTTGCTGGCTCTGTCTCTGGCTCCATGTGATCGTGTCTTGCTTTGCAGCTTGTGTGTCTATTTCATGCCTTCTGTTATCTGCCTTGGTGGACACAGGGCACTGGCCTGGATCGGGAAGAGCCCCAGTTCCAGAGTCCCAGGGCAGAGGGTCTGCTTGATGCCGGCTGTGGTAGGCATCTGATCGGGACCTGAAACCATTTCTCATTCAGGGCTGTGAGAGCAGCTGCGTCACAGGGACTGGCTCTTCAGGAGGGAGCTGTGGGGACAGAGAGGAAGGGGTTGACACCGAGTGTGTGGGAAGAGGGTCTGAGGTGCAGGGGGTGGGGTGACATTCAGAGGAAAGTAGAGAGCGGGGCCGTCCCTTGTCCCAGTACCTCTCAGCAGCTCCTCGGAAAGGCTTCAGCACTAGTCATACACCAGCCCAGGGCCTCATTCCACTTTGGGGAAAGACGAGGAATGCTACACCTTTGGGAGCGGCCGGTGCCCTGGGTGGGCCCAGCGTCGGGTTCTTGCAGGACTTCGCGACATTTTGTGTATCTGTCTCCTTAATTACCTGTCTGTTGATAGGTGTCTTTCCGGTCTTTGTTAAGTTGGTCACATAATGAGGTAGGAGGCCTGTGATGCCTGGAAGAGAGAAAATGAGATTTTTTTTTTTTTTTAAAGATTTTATTTATTTGACAGAGAGAAACACAGCCAGAGAGGGAACAGAAGCATGGGGAGTGAGAGAGGGAGAAGCAGGCCTCCCGCCGAGCAGGGAGCCTGATGTGGGACTCGATCCCGGGTGTCCGGGATCATGACCTGAGCTGAAGGCAGTCGCCCAACCAACTGAGCCACCCAGGTGCCCCGAGAAAATGAGATTTATAATAAGAGAAATGACTGTCTCTATACTAAGCATGCCCAAATACTGTTTTTCAGTGTTGTTTTGGAAGGTAGGCTTTATTTATTCAACAGAGAGAGGAGGGGAGAGAGAAAGAGCACAAGCAGGGGGAGCAGCAGAGGCAGAGGGAGAAGCAGGCTCCCCCTGGAGCAGAGAGCCCAATGCGGTGCTCCATCCCAGGAGACCAGGATCGTAACCTGAGCTGAAGGCAGACACTTCATCGACTGAGCCCCCCTCCCTACCTCGTCCCACACCCTGAAGGCAGACTTTAAATGAAATGCTAGAGACGCGCGGGGTTTCCCTGGATGTACTGACACTTACCAGGGCTGCTGGTAACATGTTCTGGTTACTGTCCTGCCTCCTGTCGTCTGTGGGCTCTGGTAGCAAAGCCGAGGCCAGCAGTGGAATGTCTCCCCACCCCTTCCTCTCACGGCGTCCTGCTGGGAGTCCAGGCGGCCGCCAGCCTGCCTAACCCCATCCCTGCTCGTGCTGCTCCCAGCAGTGCAATCCCTGGCTGGGTTGTGAACGCTGTTGCTGTCTCCGGGCCGGAGCCTTGCCTCTGCCGAGCTTGTGGGCCCCCAGTGGCTGAGTAGCTGCAGGGGGGACACAGCGGGCTGGCGTCTGGCTCGGGCATCTGTGTGCCTGTGCATCCGTGAGGAGGGAGAGGCCGAGTGCCTGGGCCCTCCCGTCTGGGTCCTTCCGTGGAGTGATGCTGACGAGCTGGGGCCCGGGGCTTTCTGCCGTTGCAGGCAGCAGATCATGGCGGCCTTGAACTCGCAGACGGCCGTGCAGTTCCAGCAGTACGCGGCGCAGCAGTACCCAGGCAGCTCGGAACAGCAGCAGCTCCTCATCCGGCAGCTGCAGGAGCAGCACTACCAGCAGTACATGCAGCAGCTCTACCAGGTCCAGCTGGCCCAGCAGCAGGTGCGCGGGGCCGGGGGTGGGGCTCCTGGCACCTGCACGTGCCCCTGATCAAGGGCGGGTAACAGGGCACCCGCGGGGGGAGCCAAGAGTGGCGCGACCCCTGCCCCTTTGTCCCAGGGTTCCCAGGGGACACTCTGTTGGTGGTCTTGGCCCCGTGAGGACTTGGGTTACTCGCCTGTGTCTGCTCACTCCTTAAGGCAGTGGGCCGCCCTAGGCCAGGCCAGCTGCCCGTGGGAGGCCCCGTCCCCGAAGGGTCCTTGATGTTTGCGTTAGGTGCTGGAGCGAGGTCGTGCTCCCTGCACCACAGTGCTGGTCCTCCCCCACGTCCTTGGCTTCCACCCAGGAGTAGGTGGCTCGGGGTGAGGAGCGTGGGGTGAAGAGCAAGGACCTGGTCCTGGCTTTGCCACTGTCTTGCTTGTTATCACGCAAGTTACCTACTTCTCTGATTTTTCTGCCTTTGCTCCCAGTGAGTGGGAACGGGATAAAAAATCCAAGGACCAGTCCTGCTCACTTCGCTGAACTCTCAGAGCACTAAAGTGAGAAAAAGAGTTGCTCCGTGAAAGTGATGTGTGCGTATGGCAGATCGCTGATCTGTGTTCACTTTTCACACTTGGCAGAGGCACTAATGTTGTGTTGGAGTGAAGCTGAAGCTGGCGATGTTTCATTTCCTTACTTTTCACTTAGAAAGTGCTTACGATCTGTCGGACAGGCCAGTGGAAGAAAGTGTGTGACGCTGTAGTTGCTCAGCATTCTTCCTCGGATGAAGTGATCTACATCGCTCTGCCAGCCTCTTTAAATTCTTTGGAAATTAATATCCTTCCTTAAAATACCTTCTTTAGCGATAGTGAGAAGTTACAAATCACTGCAGATTTTGTGTTGTTCATAATATGAAAAAGGTGTCAAACCAGAGTTTATTCAAGACAATAAGTAGCTTTTCTGAGGGATTTCTTTTCTGTCCTCGAAAGCCCGTTTCTGCTTGAGCATACCCCACCCTTCCTGCTTATAGGGCTTTGAGATGATTTTGCAGTGGAATAGTTCACCGCTCTGCCCTGTTTATATAAGGTCATTTAGTGAGAACAAAATTGGTCAAGTCTGGCAAACCAGGAATCTGTGAAAGTGAAGGATCTGGAGTCTGTAATTTAGATTACAGTGATGGAACCGGTTTTACACTTTAATTGGTGGTCTCTGGGCTTGGAGAAGGAAAGGCAGAAGCACAGAAACTGCAGCCCCATAAAGTCATGATTTTTTTTTTTATAAATACCGAGCAAAATAACAAATACTAACACTCGTTTGTTTGGAGGTGTAGTTATGTGAGTGTTTGTTCCCGTACCTTTCTGTGGTTTTAAAACCTTCCCAAGGTACAGATGAGAAGTGATGTAAAGAAATTATTGGGGGAGCCTGGGTGGCTCAGTGGTTAAGCCTCTGCCTTCAGCTCAGGTCACGGTCCCGGAGTCCCGGGATCGAGAGCCCCACATTGGGCTGTCTGCTCAGCGGGAAGCCTGCTTCTCCCTCTCTCACTCCTGCTGCTTGTGTTCCCTCTCTGGCTGTGTTTCTCTCTGTCAAATAAATTAAAATCTTTAAAAAATAATAATAATAAAATAAATAAAAAAGAAATCATTATGATGTGCTATCTATAATAGATGTATGATCGTGGGCAGTGGGAGCCCCAAGGGAGTTGACTCTACTAGAGATTTTGAGTGTGGCCTCCTGGAGAGCGGCCCTCTGAGCTGGGCCTGCTGACCATCTCCAGAAATGCTTCTTTTATAAAGACTTTTTTCCTCTGCTTTCTTGCATTATTTTATGTTTTACTCTTATAAACACAAGCTCACTTATGACTTCCATGTTTTAATTTAGAGTTACTTAAATTCCCAAATGGTCATGAACAGTAACACAGATTCATTTTTTAATTTCACACTGGAAT
Organism: Spilogale gracilis; assembly: GCA_004023965.1. Lineage (NCBI taxonomy): Eukaryota > Metazoa > Chordata > Mammalia > Carnivora > Mephitidae > Spilogale > Spilogale gracilis. The sequence continues at coordinate 39,922 of PITA01009183.1, read as the reverse complement.
ATCGTAGCAGGGCAAACAAAGAAAATATTGTTACTCATATCTTATAGGTGAACCTTGTGAAAACAATGTCAAGTAAAAGAAGCCAGACACAAGAAAGAACAGTTTATCATACCGTCCCATTCGTCCCATTTATATAATGTCGAAAAACAGGCAAAGCAAATCTGTGGTGTTTTGTTTTTTTTTTTTAAGATTTTATTTATTTGACAGAGATTACAAGTAGGCAAAGAGGCAGGCAGAGAGGAGGAAGCAGGCTCCCTGCTGAGCAGAGAGCCTGATGACATGGGCCTCAATCCCAGGACCCTGAGATCATGACCTGAGCTGAAGGCAGAGGCTTTAACCCACTGAGCCACCCAGGCGCCCAAATCTATAGTGTTTTAAGTAACAATAGTTGTTACTCTTGGAGCATGGGTTGGGGAGTGTCGAAAGGAGGGTTCTGGGTTGCATAGAATGTTGCTGACGTGGTATGTTCATTTTATGAAGAATGATTAGTCTGTAGATCTGTGTATGATTCGTATACTTTTTCTCTATTGAAATTCAAAGTTCCCTGAAAGTCTTAGGTAACAGCACTTGGGTATATCTAATAATACAAATATCCATCTTGCTAGAGGAGGAGAATGTCCCCATATAGTTGTCTTTATAGTTCAAGATGTTTTTACTCTTCTGTTTTAACTTGGGACATTTTTATTCCATTTTTATGAATGCACATATTTTAATCATAATTATGTAAACAGTTGATGAGTTTTCATTAAGAAAGTATTTTGGCCTCAAGCTCCATTTCTTAAGCCTGTTTGATTCTTAGCTTGGTATATTGTTTATAACACTATTAATGGTTTTCAGTTCAACTGTGATGCTTTTCGTTTTTTAGTTTATGGTGAAGATTTCATTTACTGATTACTTTTGTCCATGTCAGAGTATTTGCCCATATTTGATTTGTTGATTAATTTGGGCCCCATATCAGATTTTACTAATTGCAGCTTTTGCCTGCGTGAATTTTCCTCTGTGGTCATTTATTTCTACCAAGTTTAATTTTCCTGATTCAGATTGTTTTTTAAAAATAGGTTTTATTGGGGCGCCTGAGTGGCTCAGTAGGTTAAGCGACTGCCTTCGGCTCAGGTCATGATCTTGGAGACCCGGGATCAAGTCCCACATCGGGCTTCCTGCTCGGCGGGAGGCCTACTTCTCCCTTTCTCACTCCCCCTGCTCGTGTTCCCTCTCTGGCTGTGTTTCTCTCTGTCAAATAAATAAAATCCTAAATAAATAAATAAATAAATAAATAAATAAACAAACAAACAAACAAACAAATAAATAAATAAATATATATATATATATATATATATATATATATTTAGGTTTTATATATTTGACAGAGGTCAATGTTAAATCTCAGGGTCCTGGGATCGAGGCCTGCATCGGGCTCTCTGCTCAGCAGGGAGCCTGCTTCCTTCCCTCTCTCTGTCTGCCTGTCTGTCTACTTGTGATCTCTCTCTGTCAAAGAAATAAATAAAATCTTAAAAAAAAATACTTAAAAAAAGATTTTATTTATTTGACAGTGAGAGGGAACACAAGCAGGGGGAGCAGCAGGCAGAGGAAGAAGCAGGCTCTGTGCACCCAATGAGGGACTCGATTCCAGGATCCTGGGATCACAACCTGAGCCAAAGGCAGACGCTTAATGACTGAGCCCCTCAGGCACCCCTGTTAGTAATTTCTTGAAGCACAGTGCTTGGGTAGAAAAAAAACATGGGGTCACAGCACATTCCAGGGCGAACATGCTGTCCTTAGCCATCCTGCTCAGTGTGCCTTCACTGTTTCTCCACTTGCAGGCAGCCTTACAGAAACAGCAGGAAGTAGCAGTTGTGGGGGCTTCTTTGCCCATGTCATCAAAAGTGAACACAGTGGCTCCGGGCGACAGGATGCCAGTCAACGGACAGGCCAGAACTCACACTGACAACTCGGAAAAAGAGCTTGAACCAGAAGCTGCAGAAGCAGCCGTGGAGAACGGACCAAAAGGTATGGCTTGGCAGGTGTGTGTGTCTGTCTGGACATCATGATTGAGGCAGAGAGACTGAAGTCAAAGCCCAGCTTTCTTTGTGCAGGTAGAAGTGAATTTATTCATAAGTCCAGAGATACTCTTAATTGTTAGGTTTCCCTGGTTCTAGCTAGGTTTCAAAGGTTAGTCTCAAATCCCTATTTGTATGTAATCAGAATGTTGAGAAAAATCACTTCTCTGATCGTGGATTGCATGTGTTCTTGAAGGGGTGCGGTAACATTGGTAAAAATGTTCGCAGGGACGCTTTGCTGGGGAGCCCCTATATTCATCAGAGTCCCTGACCTTCAGGTAGACCAGATGGCATGCAGCACCTCGCTGCAGCCAGGCAGGGCCCCTGTGTGAGCTGGCCACCTACAGGTGATGGCCTGTCCCCTTCAGCCTCTGTAATTCCCGTTGCCTTTAGAGTCTCTTCCAGTAATAGCAGCTCCATCCATGTGGACACGACCCCAGATCAAAGACTTTAAAGAGAAGATTCGGCAGGATGCAGACTCCGTGATTACGGTGGGCCGAGGAGAAGTGGTCACTGTCCGAGTCCCCACCCACGAGGAAGGATCGTACCTCTTTTGGGAATTTGCTACAGACAGTTATGACATTGGCTTTGGGGTGTACTTTGAATGGACAGACTCTCCGAACACTGCTGTCAGCGTGCACGTCAGCGAGTCCAGTGACGACGAGGAGGAGGAGGAAGGTAGAGCCATTGGTCCGTATGGATGAGTGCTGGGATATGTGTTGGCCAGAATGGCACAGTTCCCATGCCAGGCACCCTTCTGCTTCCTGATTAACACTTTCCAGACAGGGCTCCATCTCTTCCTAAGTGGGACCTCAGCTGAAAAGGCTGAGAGACAGGCCAACCTCCCAGGGGCACAGGGGCCCGAACAGGATGTTGTTCCAGCGCCAGCGGGTCTGTCTGGCACAGTGTTCCATTACTGCTTCCTTGGTACTACTTTACGTCCGGCATTCTGGGTTGGAAAGCCAAACGCGTGAGATCATTTTGAAGAATTTTTTTATTTTTTTAAAGATTTTTATTTATTTACTTGACAGAGAGAAACACAGCTAGAGAGGGAACACAAGCAGAGGGACTGAGAGGGAGAAGCAGGCCTCCCGCCGAGCAGAGAGCCCAATGTGGGGCTCAATCCCGGGTCTCTGGGATCATGACCTGAGCCGAAAGCAGTTGCTTAACCAACTGAGCCACCCAGGCGCCCCAATTTTGAAATATTTTAAAAGAGCAAGCAAGGACTTCTGCCAACTGTGGAGTTTATTTAAATTTACAATTCTGATACTCGCCTTTTAGGTCGTTACTCTAAGATTTCTCTTGTTTTATGTAAGTACAGAAACTCATACCAGAACGTCATACCTAAAAGAAATGTCAGCTGTTCTTCCTCATTTTACACGAGTATAATTTTTTATTTTCTCGAAGTAGACAAAATGGAGTGTTTCCCAGAACAGTCTGAACTTGGTCTAGGAAGTAGCTTATAAAAATGTATGCATATTAATGGAGAAGATGGTCTCCGTAGTCTTGTTTTGGAGCGAAGGTAGAGCTCAGGGCTTTGGTCCATACCTAGTGAGCGCTTCAGTTCCTGAGTCGGCTTGGCCGAGGGCGCTGTGGAAGGAGTGCCCTGGCCATGGGAGTGGAGAGACGGTCTCGCTTCTTGGATCTAGCTAACCTTTCAGTGACGTGCAGACCGGCTGCTTGGCTTTGAAGATGGTTGGTAGCAGTTCCCAGAGATCGCGTCAGGATACGTTGAAAGAGGTAGTGGTCAGGGGTTTGTGGAGGAAGGTTAGACACTCAGGCCGCTGTCGAGATTCGCAGCTGGAGCCAGGCCCCACGCGTGCCACACACCAGGCCCTCTGCTGCCACGTGTGGCAACACGCACATGGGCCTGTGTTGTTGAGGAGCTACTTTGTGTCCTGTGGCACTTTGGTTGAGTGCCTGTGGCACTCAGCCTTTATCTCTGAGGCCCGCAAAAGGCCCGCAGCCAGGTAGAGCCTCGCCCACAGACACTGCTGCCTGAACCAGGAGAGGGGAACAAAAAAGTGAGGAGAGAGCAAAGCAGAGGCGAGAGAGACCCGAGCGGGTGCCCCCGAGCAGCGTCAGGGCCAGCGACTGGCCTCTCTGATGTGCCACAGGGACTCGTGAAGAGCAGACTGTTTGCAGATGTCTAGGAAGGGATCGCAGACCATTGAACTTCTGAGGAGCTTCCTGGCTCATGTAGAAGTTTCTGCTCAGAAGCACATCGGGGTGATCCGTTCCTCCCGGCTTGCCTGCTGGAGTCTCCGAAGGGAGGTCATCCTAGTGTGAGCCCTCTGCTCGGTGTCGTTTTGGCACCACTAATGTTGGGTGGGGCGCCAGTGAACACAGCCGGGGTCCAGGGCCTCTGTGGAGGCGAGAGTCAGCGGTGCACCCTTGATCTTTGCCCTCACATGTAACATCCTTCAGGTGGAAATGGGCTTACCTGTCCTCACACCAGTCCTAATCATAAAACGATTTCTATCTAAAACTAAGCAGTTAATACCCCCGAGTGAACCGAAACAACAGCGAGGATTTAGCGCTCCTGAGAGTTGTTTGCCAAGAGTGAGGATAACTTTCTCCTTTTTGAAGACTGAGCTCACAGACCACGTGTGTCCCCATGGCTCTTTAGGAAGGCCACTGTGCCAGTATGTCTTATCACCACAGTGCATTTTACGGGGGTCCTTTTAGTTTGGAATAAGATGGAAGAGCAATCCCGTCTTTTTGTTTGTTGCTTTGGGTTTTTTTTTTTTTTTTCCTCCATCGGGTCCTGAAAGCTACAGGAGTTTGTTCTCTCTGTAGAAGGGTGGCTGGGAACCTGTCTTCCTGGTCTGATTCCTTCCGTCTTCATTGCTCCCAGGGCCCAAGTCTTTGTTTAACTTGATGAAAAGTGGCTTGCCCGTCTGTCCCAGTAACCTTTAGTTTATAGGTGTGAGCAGAATCTGGATATTGAATACCAATAATCTGTTTCATGGATATTCTTAAAGGCAATAGTCTGCATTTTGAATGCCTCTGTGTTTCTCATGTGCAAATGAAGGCCATTCAAATATTGCTACAGTGAAGCAGATCTGATTTGGGTCTGTTTATCAGAACATCATTTGCTTTTTCTTCTTTTTTTTAATAGATTTTATTCATCTGACAGAAAGAAACACAGCCAGAGAGGGAACATAAGCAATGGGAGTGAGAGAGGGAGAAGCAGGCTTCCCGCCGAGCAGGCAGCCCGATGCGGGGCTCAGTCCCGTGACTCCGGGATGATGACCTGAGCCGAAGGCAGAGGCCCAACCACTGAGCCACCCAGGCACCCCTGCTTTTTTTTTTTTAAGTAAACTTTTTTATTTTAGAATAATTTTAGATTTGGAGAAAAGTTGCAGAGTTCCTGTATGCTCGCACCCAGTTCCACCCAGTGTTAATGCCCATTAGGACTGTGACGCATTTAGCATCACTAATGAGCCAATGTGGATACGTTCGTGAAAGTTCATTTGTATTCAGCTTTCCTTAGTTTTTTTTCTAATGTTCCCTGATCGCATCCAGGGTGCCACATTACAGTTAGGTACCCTGTCTCCTTCAGCTCCTCTAGCCTGTGAAAGTTTCTCAGACTTTCCTCGTTTAAATTCCTGATAATGACCCCTGACAGTCACAGGACAGTTAACCGATGTCAGAGTTCACTCTGCCACGTTATGGACCCAAAAGTCTTTATCTTTGTGCTGCATATTCCTGGCCTGTTGGCCTGAGGTTTATATTTAATATGTAAAACAGATTTAAGCTGGTTCATAATTTCTCACTTGTGTAGCTTTCCAGGGATATTTTTCTCCTAACTTCAGCATCACAGTTCAGAAACTATTAACTGGGACAGACCGAGGATCAGAGCTCACTTTTTGCCAGCGGTGTCATCCCTGGGTTGACAAAGGCCCGTAATGAAAAGAATAGATTTTCTGAGTGTCTCTGAATGCCTGCCTCTCTACTGTGGTTTCCTCGTTTTACTCTCTAAGATGTACAGAACATGATAGTCCTCAGAAGCCTGCTTGCCCCTTCCTAAAACAGAGAGAACTTTCACATTGTTGGGAAAGAGGACAGACCATTGTTTCCTTGGTGTTGCTCAGACGAGCGAGGTTCCACCTGCCTGGAGGAGTGAGGTGTCGAGCGGGTGTTCCCCGGGAAAGAGTGGGGCTCAGAAGTGGGAGCAGTGGTCAGAGTCCAGGGAGAGAGAGATGCTGGCTGCTCCCAGCACCAGGTAGCAGCTGTTAAGATGCAGGAATGAACAAACAAATGAAAGATGAAACCAGTACGTGCTCACGGGCACGTGCGTTATAGAGTGGCTCCAGAGAATTCCCAAGGAGCCATTATTTTCTCAGAGGAAGGATGGGGTTGCGGTGCTGGACTCTCATGTGGTTTTCCTGGATCTGGTCACTGACACGTGTCCATTCTGTCTCCCAGAGAACGTCAGCAGCGAAGAGAAGGCCAAACAGCACGCTGCCAAGCCTCTGCTGGATGAGATCGTGCCTGTGTACCGGCGGGACTGCCATGAGGAAGTGTACGCCGGCAGCCATCAATACCCAGGGAGAGGGGTCTACCTCCTCAAGTTCGACAACTCCTACTCTTTGTGGAGGTCAAAGTCAGTCTACTACAGAGTCTATTACACTAGATAAAGCTGTTGTTACAGAGTCTGGAGTCTAGGGTTGGGCAGCAGACGGCATTTAGTTTGGAATTTCCTTTGACTTTTCTGGAGCGTTGCAGTCGGTGTTTACCCTATTGGTTTTGGTCTGGTGGCTGGTGAACTCTTGTTGGGGGCTCAGGGTTCCCTTGAGACCCTTTAGCATTAATCCTCTGAGGTTCGGGGGATTCCTCAGAGCCCTCCAGCCCTTGGGTGCTGACCACCAGAGTCACTAATGGATGCTGAAGTTACAGGAGCTACGTGTTAAATCTTTAAGGTCTCCAAAATAAAACCTCCCCACGTTGACCCCTCCTGGCTGATGGTGAGTCCGTTGCTCCCTGCTCCATGTGTCTTACGAGAGCCCGTAGTTACAGTGACCACTCGCTGGTGGGACGGCCTCATGTCAGTAGTCTCCTGAGGTGCGGCTAACTTGATGAAGGTCATCGTTTTCAAAACTTAAAAACTCAAGACCTCACAGATGATCACAGGCAAATTGCCTCAATTCGGTTTTCTGAACGACCCCGAGTGTTTTTGCTTTGAGTCCAGCTGTTCAGTTCACAGTTGTATTACAGAGAATTATTTTCGAGATAATCTTAAGAATGTTCAAAGCTGATTGATAATTGAGCCATCAAGACACCTAGAACGCCTCAGATATCCGTCTTAGCAAGCCTCTGCTTGGTCCTCTGGTCTTCCTCTGGTCCTCACTCTCCCCGGTAACAAAGCGAAGGTAACTCATTTTTGTCTCCAGTGGGCTTTCCAGAGCACCTCAGATGGAACTGTTTTCTATACAAGCATACAGGCAGGGCTTTTTGTAAACTTGAATGGCATCTACTGAATTAAAACATCTAAGATCACTTAAATGTAATGGGCGTATGGGGAGTAACATTGCACTAGATGGAAATCACTGCCTGAGACAGTCCATTTTCTTTTCATGTGTTCATACTTAGGCACAGACCCTACACGATTCCAGTTTGGAATTGCTTACTAGAGAGGATTGGAAACACATACGCCCATGTTTAAATTCCTTGATAGCTTTAATCTGTATTATGTCTTTATAGCTGGGAAAGGGTACATTTTTGTTTTCCTTACTGAAAACAGATACGGATTGATTGCCTCACATTTGTGTAAGTGATTGACTAGGGTAGAGATTCTTGTTTTCAGAAGGGAGGGTGGTATAGGTAGAAAGCAACAAAGATGGCAATGCACACGTAATGTTACTGTTGTTACCGAAATACTTAGATTTTTACAATTTCAGATCATAAATCACTTCTCGTAGGAAGGTCTCTGTTAATTAGCTGTGTTATGTACAGTTCCCGACATAAGGGGCTGTAGGTTTTTGTGTGCTACATTTCTTTTTTTAATACCTGCTCTTGTACATACCTAACTCTGTTCTCTTTTTGGTTATTCAGAAACTGGATCGTTTCCTCTTAAGCAATGCTGAATTTGTGTTTTTTTCATTTTGATTCACTGGTTCCAGCTCAAAGGTGTCCGCACTGTTCTGTCCAGAACACTTTCAGGCTCTCCCATCAGCTCTCATGTATATACGGTGTAGAAACCACGGGGTTAGGCACTTCTTGGCTTTGATTCCCTTTTTTTTTAAATGAGAAAATACTGTATTTAAAATGTAAAATAAACTTTTAAAAAGCAGGCACTAATATATATTTCTTCCAGCCTTTGATTACAGACTTGTCCTTGCACATGTGTTAAGGTGATTATCTTCTGAAAATGTCGTTGTTCTCGGGAGCAGCGTGTATCACTTCACATAAGCAGCAGGTTCCTGTCACGTGCTCATGTCAGAACATTTTTCGGTTTTAAACTTTTTTATTGCCTTTGGCTATCGATTAGTACAGTACAAGTGCGATTTCAAAAAGATCTTGAAAATAATATATTTAATCAATTAAAATGTTTATCTGTAATCCGTTGACATGTTTCATTAATACAGTTACTCTCTGAAGCTTTAGTCCTGTATCTCCTCATTTGAGAAGGACGAGAAGCAGTGGCCCAGAAGATCTTTTCTGTTGAAAAAACAGTTAAAAACCAACAACAGACTCTTTATGACCGATCAGTTTCTGCTGGTAATAGCTCCAGCGAATTAGTATAGATTTTAAAGTTTTCAGACTTCTTGGTGGAAAGGAAAGCACCAACTTTTTCTAATTGAAAGGGACTTAGAAGATTATTTCCACCACAGAAGCATGTGCGTAGTGTGTTCCTTGAAGTTCACAGGGACCCTCTGCTCTGAAATCCCCTCTGAGTTCTGGCACCTGCAAAGCAGTCAGTATAACTTGGAACTCCAGAAACTGTTCTATAAACGACCCCCTGGAAATGCAGGCTAACTTGGACCTCAGATTCCGTTTGCTTGTGTGACCAAGTGAGCTGGTCATCTTGGGGTTTTATTGCTCTGTTGGGGTACCACGAACACTTACAGAGAACATCTTAGAAGCCATGCCACTGAGTCTTGACCATCTACCTTATGAAAGAGGAGAGGCAACCAGTTCAAAATCATAAGCGATGGCTAATAATTCACTGGGGGCACGGAGCGCAGCAGTCTGTGACCAAAACCGGCTTGGCATTGTCTTTCCCCAGCTGAGCTCAACTCAGCACTTCCGTCAGCACTGTAAAAATGTGTGCAATGATCTCCTTGGCAGAGAGCCAGTCTGAACCTTATTTCAAAATGTGTATTAGTGGGACTTGGACTTTAATCTCACGTATATTCACTTAGGAGTCTTCGACTTGCCCATTGAGAGCTTTTTTTTTTTTTTTTTTTTTAAAGATTGATTGATTTATTTATTTATTTATTTATTTATTTATTTATTTATTTATTTGACAGAGAGATCACAAGTAGGCAGAGAGAGGAGGAAGCAGGCTCCCCGCCGAGCAGAGAGCCTGATGCGGCCCTCGATCCCAGGACCCTGAGATCATGACCCGAGCTGAAGGCAGAGGCTTTAACCCACTGAGTCACCCAGGCGCCCACCCCCCATTGAGAGCTTTTTAAGATCAAGTTGATTACTGCCCTTCCAACACCCTTTGGAATTGATTTCGTGGTCCTTTCTTCAGTCCTTGCTGTGTTGCCTGATATATGTGGTAATGAAAGAAGCATTAGGTCCATTCCTCTTAGTTGACAGGCCACTTTTAATAAGTTGTAATTTCATTAGGATACTTAATTTAGTACCGGGAAATGAAGTGACCAACTTTTCCCGAACTGACCTTGGTGTTTGGACTCGGGCCATCAAACGTGGAGCAGTCAACTCCTTTTATTTATTTATTTTTTTAAATAAAGATTTTATTTATTTGACAGAAACACAGCCAGAGAGGGAACACAAGCAGGGGGAGTGAGAGAGGGAGAAGCAGGCTTCCCGCCGAGCAGGGAGTCTGATGTGGGACTTGATCCTGGGTCTCCGGGATCATGACCCGAGCCAAAGGCAGTCGTTTAACCAACTGAGCCACCCAGGCGCCCCTCAACTCCTTTTTTTTAACAAGGTCTCGAGCGTGATTGCTTCGTCCAGCCCAGTCCTCAACTGCTGACTTGACTTGCGAGTCTGTGGAGAGAGCGGTTCCAGATGTAGTTACACCCGCTGATTGTTTTCACCTGTCTTTAATGTCCAATCTGTGCAGTTCTAACAGTTAATACCTTTTATCAAAATCACAAACTTAAATTTATCTCCAGTTGAGGTGACATAACTTTTTTTTTTGGTGTGGTAGGATAGATGTAAACATGTTTCTCACATGGTCTGCATTTTGCATTTAAAATTCCGGTCTCTGTTCATAGAAAAATCTCCCTTTTACTAAGTAGAGGTCTGATCTGTTCTTTTAATTTGCTGAGTTTCTTCTGTAGAATGGTTCTTTGACCATTTTTCTGTTAATAGAACATTTTAGGTTCCTTATGATTCCTTTTTTTTTTTTTATAAATGGCATGCCAGTGAACACTGTCTTATATGTCTTTCTACACGTCTGCATGAGTTTTTCAAGAGTAGATACGAAGAAGTGGAATTTCTAGCTAATGCAGTCTGTGTACTTTTTTTTTTTTTAGGATTTTATTTATTTGACAGAAACACAGCTAGAGAGGGAACAAAGCAGGGGAAGTGAGAGGGAGAAGCAGGCTTCCCACCGAGCAGGGACCCCAATGCGGGTCTTGATCCCAGGACTCCGGGACCATGACCTGAGTCGAAGGCAGATGCGTAATGACTGAGGCACCCCCCCACTCGTATTTTCATAGAGCTCACGCGTTATCCTCCAGAATACCTGGACTGATTTCCCCTCCAGCTCTGGAGTGTTGGAGAATACTGCTTTCTCCCCTGTCAACCCTTCATATCACCAGACTTAAGTCTCGGGCAGTCTAGTGAGTGAAAAATGAAATTTCATCTTCATGTGTGCTTCCCTGATAACTAGTGAGATTAAACATCTGTTTTTGTTGGCCAGTTGTAGTTCTCTTCTATAGCCTCTTTGTGTCCCTCTACCCATTTTTCAGTTAGATAATTTTGTAAAAGATTTTATTTATTTATTTGACAGAGACGTAGTGAGAGAGGCAACACAAGCAGGAGGAGTGGGAGAGGAAGAGGGAGACACAGGCTTCCCGCTGAGCAGGGAGCCTGATACGGGGTTTGATCCCAGGACCCTGGAATCATGATCTGAGCCGAAGGCAGACGCTTCACCGACTCAGCCACCCAGGCATCCCCTAGTAACCTTTTTAATGTGTACAGTTTGGGGCACCTGGGGGGCTCAGTCAGTTGAGCATCAGCCTTCAGCTCAGGTCATGATCTCCAGGGTCCTGGGATCGAGCCCCATATCAGGCTTCCTGCTCAGCGGGGAGTCTGCTTCTCCCTCTCTCTCCTTCCCTCTGTCCCTTTGCACTACTCATGCTTTCTCTCTCCCTCTCAAATAAATAAAATCTTTTTTTTTTTTTAAGATTTTATTTATTTGACAGAGAGATCACAAATAGGCAGAGAGGCAGGCAGAGAATGACGGGGAAGCAGGCTCCCTGCTGAGCAGAAAGCCCGACATGGGACTCGATCCCAGGACCCTGAGATCATGACCTGAGCCGAAGGCAGAGGCTTAACCCTCTGAGCCACCCAGGCGCCCTAAATAAAATCTTAATTAAAAAAAAGTAAGTATAACAGTTTTAGTGGCATTTATGTTGCATACCCATCACCTCTCTTGAAACTTTTCTGTCACCCTAGAAGAACACCCATACCCATTAAAATAACACGCCCATCTCTCTTCTTTCTCGGTGACCACTAATCCTTTGTTTCTGTGAATTTGCATATTCTGGATATTTCATGTATGAAGAATTATGCTCTCTTTGACATTTAGTGTCTTGGACTTTATGCCTAATGTTCTCAAGGTTCATCCGAGTTACAGCCTGTATCAGTACTTACTACTTTTTGTGGGAATGATAATCCATTTTGTGAGTATGCCTCTGTTTATTCATCAGTTGACGGACATTTGGATTGTTTCTACCATTTGAGTACTGTGAATAGGGCTGTTATGAACATTCATGAAAAAGTACTTGTAAGAGTTGAATTGATGGTCGTGTGATAATTCCACGTGGGGCTGTGTTTTCTGTAGTGGCTGCACTGTTTTACCTTCCTGCCAGTAGAGCAGTAGAGGAGGGTTCTTAGTTTTTCTTAGGTTCTCCAATGCTTGTTGTTTACTGTTTCGATTATATCATTGCCCTGGATTTGAGGTGGTGTCTTGTGGCTTTGATTTGCATTTCCTTATTAAGCAGTGATGTCTTATACTTCTTCGTGTGCTCATTGGCCATGTCTAGATCTTACTAGGGTTTTGTGTGTGTGTGTGTGTGTTTTAATTCAATTAGCCAACGTATAGTACACCATTAGTTTCAGATGTAGTGTTCAAGAATTCATCAGTTGTGTATAACACCCAGTGCTCATGGGACACCTGGGTGGCTCAGGCGGTTAAGTGTCTGCCTTCATGATCCCAGAGTCCCAGGATAGAGCCCTACATCCCTTGAGCTCCCTGCTCAGCGGGGAGTCTGCTGCTTCCTCCACCTAACCCTCCCCCTCTCTCTGACAAATACAAATTTTTAAAAAGATCTTTAGGGGCACCTGGATGGCTCAGTTGGTTAAGCGACTGCCTTTGGCTCAGGTCATGATCCCAGAGACCCGGGATCAAGTCCCACATCGGGCTCCCTGCTCGGCGGGAAGCCTGCTTCCCTCTCACTCCCCCTGCTTGTGTTCCCTCTCTGGCTGTGTTTATCTCTGTCAAATAACTAAAATCTTTAAAAAAAAAAAATCTTTAAAAGAAATAACGAGCATTCATCACATCATGTGCCCTCCTTAATGCCCATTACTCAATTACCTCTTCCCCTAACCCACCTCCCCCATTTTCTATGTCTTTGGAGAAATGTGTGTTCAGATCCATTGCCCATTTTTACATTGGGTTTTCTTTTGTTGTTTAGTTCTAAGTGTCCTCAATGTATTCAGAATACTGAAACGTTATTAGATACATGATTTTCAAATAATGTCCCCCATTCTGTAAGCTGTCTTTCTACATTCCTAATAATGTCCCTTGATGGACCAAAGCCTTTAATTTTTAGGAAGCCAGCATATCTTATTTTTTCTTTCATTGCTTGTGCTTTGGATGCCAAGTCTAAGAATCTATTGCCAAATCCAAAGTCATGAAGATTGACCTCCATATTTGCTTCTAATAAGAAAAGCTCTCTGGTTTTAGGTCTTCCATTCAGGTCATTGATCCACTTTGTGGATGGAGTGAGGTCCACAGTGGGGTCAGGACCCAGCCTCATCTCTGGCGTGTGGCTCTGTGGCTGTGGCAGCAGTTTGTTAAGGAAACTGTTGTTCCTGTTGTGTGGTCTTGGAATCCTTGCAGAGGTCATAGATGTTTAATTTTGGCCTCTCAGTGGGTTTTACCACTTCACTCATGAAGGATATTTAGGTTGATTCCAATTTTGACTTAAATCAACATGTACCTGTATCATTTTATGCATGTACCTTTGTGTACTTTCATCTTTAAATCTCTGAGATAGGTAGATACAATTGTTTTTAAAGCACGGAGGGGTGGGTGACAGAGATGAAGAGAGAATCTGAAGCAGGCTCCACGCTGAGCAGGGCTCTCTCTCACGACCCTGAGATCATGTGCAAAACCAAGAGTCAGACACTTAACCGACTGAACTGATACTTTTTATTGATATCACAGATTATCGTTTTAAATATCAGACTTGTATTGAGGTTTATTGAGATTTAAATTATATACAGTAAAAGTGCAGCTTTTAATTTATGCTGTGAGATGTTATCGTACCAAAATTTCTTGCCTTGTCCCATTAGAGTGGGTCCCCTTCCTTGCCTCCTGGCAACCACTGATCTGATTTCTGATGATTCCTGACCCTATAGATTGGCCCTTGACTGTCACATAAATGCGATCATATAGAATGGAGCTTTTTGTGTCTGGCTCTTTTTCTTTTCCTTTCTTTTTTAAGACTTTATTTATCTGGCAGAGAGAGACACAGTGAGAGAGGGAACACAAGCAGGGGGAGTGAGAGAGGGAGAAGCAGGCTTCCCGCCGAGCAGGGAGCCCGATGTGGGACTCGATCCTGGGTCTCCGGGATCATGACCTGAGCCGAAGGCAGTTGCTTAACCAACTGAGCCACCCAGGCGCCCCTTCATGATCCATTTTAAATTGACTTTTGTATGTATTGTGACTTTAACAATAAAAGGCTCTTGTTTTCTGTGTAGACGTGAGTGTCTACTTATTCTTCCACCATTTATTACGATCTTTCCTCTTTTGAATTATCTTGGCACCTTTGTCAAAAATTAGTTGATCTCGGGTGCCTGAGTGGCTCAGTGGGTTAAAGCCTCTACCTTCGGCTCAGGTCATGATCTCAGAGTCCTGGGATCGAGGCCCGCATCGGGCTCTCTGCTCGGCAGGGAGCCTGCTTCCTCCTCTCTCTCTGCCTGCTTCTCTGCCTACTTGTGATCTCTCACTGTCAAATAAATTAAAAAAAAAAAAATTAGTTGATCTTGGGACGCCTGGGTGGCTCAGTTGATTAATCGACTGCCTTCAGCTCAGGTCATGATCCCGGAATCCGGGGATCGAGCCCACATCGGGCTCCCTGCTCGGCGGGAAGCCTGCTTCTCCCTCTCTCACCCTCCCTGCTTGTGTTCCCTCTCTGGCTATGTTTCTCTCTGTCAAATAAATAAGTAAAATCTAAAAAAAAAAAAAAAAAATTTGTTGATCTTAGGGGTGCCTGGTTGGCTCAATGACTCCTGACCTCAGGATCGTGAGTTTGAGTCCCATGTTGGCGGTAGAGTTTACTTTTAAAATGAATGAGTGAGTGAATGAATTGATCATATGTGTGGAGAACTGGAGAGAATTGACAACAATATTGGATCTTCCAATTTGTGAGCATGGTGTAGCCATTTATTGTAGTTTACACTGTACAAATCTTCTGTACATTTTATTAGATTAAATTCTAGGTATTTCATGTTCTTTGGTAATATAAATGGTACTGTTTTCTTCTATAGTTTCAGTTACCAGCTATTCAGTTGACTATACTTGCCAGATTTTTTACTTCTAGTCACTTTGTTATCGATTGTTTAAGACTTTCTTTGGAGAAGATGATGTCCCCCACAAAGGTAGTTCTTTCTGTCCAGTTTTTATGCCTTTTATTTCTTTCTCTTGCCTTATTATACTGGGTAGGACCTGGGACCTCCAGTACAGTGTTTAAAAGGAGTGGGAAGAGGGACACCTGAGTGGCTCAAGTGTTAAGCGTCTGCCTTTGTCTCAGGTGTCATGAGTGTGTCATCAGATGTCATCTAGCCTGGCTAGATCCCTCTCCAGCTCCCCACTGCTTGTGTTCCCTCTCTCCCTGTCTCTGTCAAATAAATTAAAATCTTTAAAGAAAAAAAAAGTGGGAAGAGCAGACATCCTTTATTCATTCCATCTTAAAGGGAAGACGTTCAGCTTTTAAGCATTAAGGATGATGATAGCCATAGGTTTTCCTTTATCAGGTTGAGGGAGTTCGCATCCACTCTCAGTTTGCTGAGAGTTTTTGTGATATGTTAAATATTGCCAAATGCTTTTTCTGCCATCTATGGAGATGAGATCATGTGACTATTCTCTATTGGCCTCTTGTTGTGGTGAATTACACTGATTGTTTCTCAGATGTTGAACCAACTACATTTCTGGATAAGGCCACTTGGTAATGATCCTTTTTATGTATCCTCGGATTCAATCTGCTAATACCTTGTTAAGGATTTTTATGCCGGGGCACCTGGGTGGCTCAGTTGGTTAAGTGACTGCCTTCGGCTCAGGTCATGATCCCGGAGACCGAGGATCGAGTCCCACATCAGGCTTCCTGCTTGGCGGGAGGCCTGCTTCTCCTTCTCTTACCCTCCCTGCTTGTGTTCCCTCTCTGGCTATGTTTCTCTCTGTCAAATAAATAAAATCTTAAAAAAAAAAAAAAAAAAAGATTTTTATGCCTGTGTTTGTGAAGGATACTGATATGTAGTCTTGGTCTGGTTTTGGGATCAGTAATGAAGGCCTCATAAAATAAATTAGGAAGTATAGCCTTTTTGCTGAAGCAATTGTTATTTCTTTCTTTCTTTTTTTTTTTTTTAAAAGACACTGCACTCAGTGTCTCACTTCTGCTCGGGGATGGGCTTGTTGCCCTTCCCAGTGCAGTTGACTTGATTGCTTTGTGATGCTCTGAGATGGGCCTGGGGAAAGCCATGGGACTGAAGATGCATTTCTTCTCAGTGTTAATGAGTGAACTAGATGACACAGCTTTAAGCGGGAGTGAACTAGATGACACAGCTTTTTAAAGATGTATTTATTTTAGAGAGGGAAATGTGTGCCCTGGAACGGCAGAGAGAGATGAAAAAGAATCTCAAGCGGACTCCCCTCGGGGCTCAATCTCATGGTCCTGAGATCATGACCTGAGCTGAAACCAAGAGTCTGACGCTTCTCTGACTGATCCACTCAGGCGCCTCCTCGATGATCCTATTTTTAAAAGGCCTTTCTTCCTGGTTTATTGTGAATTGCTTTGTGTGTTGGTCTCATATGCAGGTGTCTTTCATCCTGATAGGACTTTACCTTCTTTAACTCTGGACTTGAAATGACACCTTTTGATACTGGCTTTGAGACATGGCAGTTGTACCAAAGCTGTTGTTTTTTTTGTTTTGTTTTGTTTTTTTTAAGGTTTTATTTCTTTATTTGACAGAGAGAAACACAGCCAGAGAGGGAACACAAGCAGGGGGAGTGAGAGCAGGAGAAGTAGGCTTCCCGCCGAGCAGGGAGCCCGATGTGGGGCTCGATCCCAGGACTCTGGGATCATGACCTGAGCTGTAGGCAGTTGCTTAACCAACTGAGCCACCCAGGCGCCCCAATTAATTTTTTTATTATACTGTAATACAGATAACATAAAATGTATTATATGAACCCTGTGTAAGTGCCCGGTTTGGTGGCCTTAAGGACATTTACACTGGTGTGCCACTGCCTCCCTCAGTCTCCAGAACTCCTTCCTCCTGCCATACTCTGTCTCCCTAAACAGTAACTCCTCTGTCCCTTTCCCCTGCCTCTCATAACCGGAATGGAAGAATGGACGCACAGAACGTGCTGTGTGCACACACAGTGCAGTAGTCTTTAGCCTTAAACAGGAAGGACGGCCTGCTTTCTGTAGCCATGACTTGGACCTGTCTCAGTCCGTCGTATGAATGGAACCATACAGTATTTGTCAGAGTTGTTCCTGGCTTTCTTTCAGTTAACATCATGTCTTCCAGATCCATCCGGCTGTGGCAGGTGTCAGAGCCTCCTTCCCGTCCAGGGCTGGAGACTACTCTGTTGTGTGTGTTTACACGCCACATTCTGTGTGTCGTCTGCCATTGCTGGATATTTGGGTTGTGCCCACCTCTTGGCTACTGTGACCAGTGCTGCTGTGAGCTGGGCATGCAGATGTGTCTTTTTTGCAACCCTACTCTCAGATCTTTTGGGCGTACACCCACGAGTGGGATTGCTAGATCACATGGATACTTGTATTTGGAGTGTCTGGAAATGGCCATGCCACTCACTTCCCCCGTGACTACACTAGTTTGCATCCTTACCAGTGATGCACAGGGCTTCTAGGTTTTGGGGATTTTGGGAGTGCCTTAGGGGCTCCGTGAAGCATCTTGCCTTCAGCTTGCGTCATTATCTCAGGATCCCGGGATCGAGCCCCACATCAGGCTCCCTGCTTGGTGGGGAGCCTGCTTCTCCCTCTCCCTCTCTGCCTGCCACTCCCCTTGCTTGCGCTCCCGTTCGCTCTCTCAAATAAATAAAATCTTTAAAAACGATTTCCTCTCTCTGCCCCTCCCCTCCTGCTCTCTTAAAAGAAAACAAAAAGAAACACGGTTCGTTTCTCTGTAACACCTGTTATGTATATACACGTGTGTGTGTGTGCGCGCGCGCGCGCGCGCAAATGTAAAATAGCCGTTCTGGTGGGTGTGAAGTGGTATCTCATAGTTGTGATTTGCACATCCCTAATGATGAATGCTGTTGAGCCTCTTTTACATTTTGTTCTTTATAGAAACCTCTTTTCAAATCCTTTGCCCATTTTTTTAAAATTGGGTTATGTGTCTTGTTGAGTCTTAGTGGTTCTTTGTAAATTCTGGTATCAGTCCCTGCACAGACACATTAGATTAGCAAAGGTTTTCTCCTATTCTGTAGGTTGGACAGGTTGATTTTGGAAGACTGCTGCTTTTCAGTAAGCAGCACTACAAGTCTGTTCGCTAAGCCTTTTAAACAGTAAGCGCAGAGGCCGCCTAGCAGGTCAGGCTCTGCCTCCACCCGCTGGACTTGGGGTTTCTGTTGAGGATGAGCTTCAGAGTCGCAGTCTGGCGGGACCACTGTGTCACTGGGAGCATCAGTAAGCATTTCCTTTGTAGTCCAAAGACCTTTATTTGTTGATTTTTCCAGGGGCTTCTGCTTTTTTTTTTTTTTTTAAGGTCCTCCTCCCAGCGGGGGTGAGGAAACCGAGGGGCTCAGCCTGTATTGTCCCCACAGTGAACATGGGGCAGCCCAGAGCTCAGCCTGCCCTACAGGAGGCAAGCAGCCTCAGCCTGGAGCCTCCGTTAATCATCGCTGAGGCAGAAGCCCATCCCCAGCAACCTGTCCCGCCAAGCTGGCCAGGGGAATGGCACACAGCCCCTCTGGGAGCACAGTCCTCTAGCTCTTACAGATAATTAAATCCCTAAAGGATTGAAAGTCCTGTGGCAAACACTTGCTGTCCCACTTATTAAATGTTCAGTGAGTCCTTTTCCTGCCTGAGGGGTTGAATTCTTCTGTAGGGTCTGGGGGAAATCTTTATATTACACGGCCGAGCACCCAGTACGCAGACAGATGGCCAGTCCTGGGGTATTGCATAGACCACAGGGAGGAGTTCTGTGTCATCTGGCCCAGAGACAGTGTAGCGGAGCCTGGGGACTACTGTCTGGCTTCATGTCCGAGCTGCTGCTGTCTTAACGGGTTGCCTGTCCCCGACCCCCAGAGTGCTGGTGCACCTGCCACCAGCTGTGAGGCTGATGAGACAGGAGACTGCTCTGAGCCAGACTTGGGTTTCTTAGCTGGGAAATAGGCAGGCTGGACCAGATGACTGATCACAGAGATGTTTGGGACGGCGGTTCTTCTGTCCTGGGTTCACTACATCAGCAACACCCCGGGTGTGATCTGAAGCTGGCACCCAGACACGGTGGACAGGGAGGGACAGAGGAAAGAGGCACCCACTCCAGTGGGTTGAGGGAGCCCAGGAAATGGACCTACAAGGCTTGTCTTGGGGGCCAAGAGATGATGGATCCCGGTGTGGCCCCATTCCCTCACTGTCAAGGCTGTCCTGAGGCAGCTTCTGGGAAGGGCCACCAGAACCAACATTCCAAGGACAGGGGAGGGGCTGAGGACCCTCCCTCGCCTGGGTCCAGCTCCCGGGTCAGGCAGCCCTCACATCCTCATGATGGGTGATCCTTCCCTACACAGAGCAGCCCCCATTCCTTCTGGCACCCCTCCTACCAAGCTTTCCATCCTGGCTGGAAACCACTCCCAAGTTCTAGGGACTCATTTAAAGAGTGAGTAGTGAGAGCACACACCAGACTCCGTCCCCCAGAGGGAGGTAGCCACGCACCCAGTCATACTTGCTGGGACTGCCCACTGCCAGGGTCAGCCAGACCCCTAGGCTGAGCCCCTGGGGCTGTTCCAAGGCTCCCAAGCTCAAAGAACTTCCTCGGGCTCAAAGCCTCAGCTGAGAATCTGCTGCGTCCAGTCTAGCCCTCTTCCAACACCACCACACCTCCCCAGAAGCCTATGATTTGCAGCAGAGCCCATCCCAGATTTGGAGCTACCCAGCTATTTTACCTGGAAGCTGCTTTTTAAATTCCCGGGTTTTCACAGTCATCTTCCGGGGCCTTGGTGTGTGCACTCTAGGGGGACTGTATTAGTTTACCTGTAAATACAGGCCATGACCTTGTGTCTCCCTGTTAAGACTGCCCCATGGGGAGCCAGGGAGATTGCTGGCTCACAGGAGGGTTTTGCGGCCAGAAGAGAAAAACAAAGGCCTCCAGCCCGGAGCCTATTTGTGCTGCTGGAAGAAGCCCCCTGGTGCCCCGTGCGTCAGCCACTGCTGGCCCTGATATTGGAGATCCCACTACCAGCAAGCCAAGGGCCCCGAGGCGCACCCTGCGCCTCCTCACCTCCGCTGGCCTTGCTTCCCGGCATCCCTTGCAGTTCCACCCTGTCCCTGTATCCTGTCCCTGCCAGGCGACACTTCCTCTTCAGCAGGTGAGCAGGCTTGTAGGTTCATCCTAAAAGGAAGAAAGTTCTCGTCCCCTGAGGCTGGCCCGCGTTTGCCCTTGCCCCATCTCCTTCCCACTGTACACTGCTCTGGAGGAAGTCGTGGCCCCTGGCCACCTCTGTCTCAAAGGAGGCTGACTTCTGCCCCCGCCCAACAAAGGTCACCAACCATCTGCTGAAAGCTAGTGGTCCCTTTGTGTCCTGGCTTCTTTACAATATTTGATCCTGTTTATTATGTAGTTTCTTCTTAAAAATCTGTTAAGAACAGGGTGTCCCCAAGCTGCACAAATGGAATGGTAGGGCTGGACCAGGTGCACCACAGCAATCAGTAACAATTCACTGAGCCAACAACCTTGAGCCCTGCCCTCCCAGTGTGGATGTCAGAGACACTGGGGCATCCAGCCAGCAAGGGCCCTGCTGTCTGACAAATGACAACCTTTTGGGCTGGGACAGACCCAAGTAAACAAGGAAAGGAAATACTGTCCGATAATGGGAGAGTGCTGCAGGAACGTGTATGATGATGTGGTCTGCAGCTGGCCATTCATTTAGTGGCGGGGGAGGGGGTAATTGTCAAGAAGGGCCTTAGGGGAATTTCCAGACCTGACGTCAGCCAGGGAGGGGACCACACGTGCAAAGGCCCTGCGGTAGGAACAGGGTTTGTGCATGTGCAGAAAGATGGCCCGAGGAGCTCAGGGCTGGGGAGGGGAGCGGGCAATGGGGTTGGGGGGACAAGGATGGCAGGAGCACAGCTGGGAGGGCTTGGCAGAGTGGCAAGGTGATGCAGCTGGGCTGACGCCTGCCGCCATGGTGAGACAGTGTTCGTGCAGAGTGCCATGATCCGGTCCATACTGCCAGAAGGTTTCAGTGCTCCCATCGGGAGTGGAGAGGTGGGACGGCAAATGGGGGAGCAGCAGCCACGCACATGGAGATGAATTGTGGAGCTGGGCAGTTTGCAGAGGCGGTCTGGGCTAGTCACCGAAGGACCCCCGCCTGGTGTGGTGGGCCCTGAGCAGTATTACCCTCTCGGGGCTTCTCCGCTGGGGACCACCAGAGGCCCTTGACACCTGGCGGACTGGGGGCCGCAGGGAAGTCTCCTGTGGACACTGGGGGAGAGAGGTGTATGGTGTGGAGACCTAAGGGTGGTACCCAGCGACACCTGCCCACCTGGTGGATTCCTCCATGGAGTCCCACTGGCATCCGGCCCAGTATGTACCAAACCTCCCCAAATCTGCCCTCCCCCGAACCCCTCTGGGTGGTGAGTGGCGGTGTTTTCAAATTCTCGCCTCTTCCGTCCCAGAGCCCCAGTGATGCCCACCCGGCAGGTGTCTCCCACGCAAGCTGCTCCCCCCCCCCCGGCTGCCTTCCTGGCCCCTTCTGTGGGCACAGGGAGCTTTGCCAAAGCAGGTCTCCTCATCCCTCCGTCCCTCTGCAGCTGAAAACCCCGTGATCCCCCAGACGCCAAACCATCAAGGCAGAGCTGGTTACTGCGCTTGCCCACACCGGGCTCCACCTACCTTCCTGTGCCCCTCAGTGCTCCCCACTGGCCACAGGGGCATGGCCCAGAATTCATCAGTTTCCCCGTGGGGCCTTTCTTTGGGGTGCCTCTGCTCCCCATCCACAGATGCCCTGTGCTTGCAAGGCCTCCCCCAGAGCCGCACATGGGAACCTGCCTGGCTCTTGCCCGCCTCCCCCCTGGGGCTGGACCCTGGGGACCAGGCTGCCCTCTTCCTCCAGGGCTCCTGCAGTGCCTGTCCCTGCACCCCCTTCCCGGGGAGAAGGGAGAAGGCTAAAGCCAGTAAAAGGAGGGAACAAATCAAGAGGACTTAGGCTCCAGGAGAGTTGGGCCAGCTTTTCCTGTGCGTCTGGCCGCAGCATATGGACCTCAGCCTGAGCCCACAGAGCTGTGCCTGGGGAGGGGGAGGTGGTGCCTCCAGCCCCACCAGCCGCGGCTCTGCCTGCCCCTGTCGCCTGGTCCTCACCCCTACTTCTGAGGCCTGGGGATCCAGCCCGTAGCAGCGCACTCCTGCCTGGTGTGAGGGGGGAGAGGGAGCCCCTCCCCTGCGGGAGAGACCAAGGGGTCCCTGTCTGGAGTTTATTTCCACCTGACAGAAGAATCAAGGCCAGCGCCCAGCAGTTCTGTGCCAACTGAGGTGCTAAGTGCCCTAAACACACCGTCACCAATGCCACCGAGCTGAGTGCCCTAGAGAGGTAAGTAATTTGCCCATTGTAGACAGCATGCACTTGGCAGAGCAGAGATCCAGGTCTGCAGGTGCAGGTAGCCGAGTCCCCCTGCCCGCGGGCAAGTGCCCCCCCCTCCCGCGTCTGTCTGCGTGGGCTTGCCACGTGACTCCGCTGCCCTGCCCTGGCACGTCTTGTGCCCATAATCACCAAGCCCACCTCGGAAAGTCGTTCTGAGGGGCGACGTGAACACACAGAGGTGCTCAGCAGGGGCCTTTACAGACCTGTGTTTCCACCACTGTGCTGCTCACTTGGCGTCTGTATCAGGTGGGGGTCTGAGAGTGGCTAGAGGGAAGCCGGCCACGTGGTCACTTGGTGTGGTGCCCCTGTCCTGGCAGACTGCAGCCTTCCTGCTGGAGCCAGCCAGTCACACGTGTGCCTGCTTCTCTCCAGGCGCCTGTTAGGTGAACGAGTCTCCCTGGATGCTCAGCCCTGGGACCCATGCTCTCACGCTCCCACGCACCCGGTGAGTTCCTGCACCTGCTGGGGGGACCGATGTTACTCTTTCTTTTATTTCACACTCCAGTGTTAAATGGTCACCAGATACCCAGAATGGTGGTTGTGAGGCTAACTAGGACATCTGACCCTAGGTGAGCCCAATGATGTGGACATTTCCCAGAACTCGGAGCTGGAAAGCACCCAATCGGTCCTGGCCGTTTACAAAGCTATAATAAATCACCCCACTGCGCTATCGTGCATAACCAGCTACTCCCACTTCTGTAGAAGAATAAGCTTACTGCTATCATTTTGCTATTGGATGGAGACATGTTCACCTGGATATACTCCGTTCCTTGGGAGACATACCTACCAGGATATGTTCTGTTTCTCAGGAGACATACCCACCAGGATATGTTTTGTTTCTTTGGAAACATGCCCACAAGGGCAGGGCTCGTCTCTTTAAAAACCCAGACCAGTCTAGGGTCGGGGCCCTCGCAGAGCCCGGACTATAGTGAGTGGTCAATGGTCAAGTGGTCGCTGGCCAGCTATAATAAACCTCTCATTGTCTAACCCTTAATGGTGTCGGTGGTGATTCACTGAGTGCGCCCTATAAAAACAGTATGGTCCAGCGTTCAGCGGGCTTTCGCTAAAGTCTGTGAAGGCTTTAAAATTGATATTTTGTTCATATCTCGCATGAACTTTTGTTCTTAAAATACCATTAAAATATCTATTTTGGGGGCGCCTGGGTGGTCCCGTCAATTGAGCATCTGCCTTTGGTTCAGGTCATGATCTCCAGGTCCTGGGATCAAGCCCCGCATCACGCTCCCTGCTCAGCGGGGAGTCTGCTTCTCCCTCTCCCCTGCTTGTACGCTCTCTCTCTCTCTCAAGCAAATAAATATCTATCTTACTTTGTTGTCCACCCCTTAAATTTCGTGCCAGAGGCAAGGGCCTCACTCTCATACCAGCACTGCTCCATCAGGCTGATTGAGTGTCTTCACAATTTGGGCAGCTGGCTTCCCCCAGAGCCAGTGATCCATGAGCAAGGAAGAAGCTGCAATGTCTCTTATGGTCAAGCAGTGGAAGACAGTCCATTACTTCTGCCATTTATTCTCAGTTACACAAGTTGGCCCCATTCAATGTGGAAGGGACAACACAGGGACATGAAGACCAGGACAGAAGAATCATGGCGCCATCTTGGATGCTGGCTATCACACCAGGTTTCCCACCCAGAGGCTCAGTGATTGGGACAAGCCTCCGGAACCTGGAACCAAGAATGCAGTGCAGTTTTTTTCCCCCCTTCTTTACCACATCGCTGTCCCTCAGACCCTGAATGGTGCCAACCCACTCACCCGATTTCCGTTCACTGGTCTAGGGAGAAGTCCCCTACCCAATCAGCCCTCCCCAGGGTTTCTTAATTTGGGTGGGAGTGAGTCAGTACTGCCTGACGGTAACCATTTCTGGCTGGATGGGAGAAATGAGCCATGAGAGATGAGAGACTCATTCCAGGCCTCCCCTCCCATTGTCAGTGAGCCCCAGTGATGTCCTCACTCTGCCTGCCCGGGACCCACTCCCACCTTTGCTCTGCTTAGACCTGTGGTTCAGGGCGGCCAATGTGGATGTAGACATCAGACATCCAGGACGAGCAGGACCCAAGAAGGCGGGGGGCTCGCGGTTGTGGGGCAGAGCAGAATTAGGAACTGTGGGCATTCCAGGTGGGAGAGAGGACTCCTGGAGACATGGCTGGAAGGGGAGAAGCTTCTTCCAACCGTACATTCTTAGTGAGTGTTCGCAGCAAGCCATGTCAATTCACGGCCTCCTTCATCCCCAGGCGAAAGAGGAGGTTGGCCCAGTGATTGCAAAGCTCCCTTCTAGCTCTAGAACTCAAGCCAGGGACCATGGGAGGTGAGTGAATTCCTTTCTAGATGACTGAGTCCTAAGATTGCTCTGGGTTGCTCCCTAGCTGAGGGCTACTCCCTGTTCCCTGTTCGTTCACTGCCCCCAGGGAAGCAGGTGCCAAGGAGCCTGGGTGCTTCTGGGCTTTAGCCCTGTTTCCACAGCAACCAGCCACATCACCGACGAGATACGGGTTTCTCCTGGTTGACAGCCCGAGAAGCTTGACTCCCTCTGTGTCCAGCCATACTGCTGGACCAGACAGAATGGAGTACTGGGACGCCCAGGTTGCAGGCCCAACCTGCCTTTCGTTCACGCTAGTTGTTCTGGAGGCAGCAAGTAGCACCTAGGAGCTGGTTAGAAATGTCAGAGATTGGGGGCCTGGGTGGCTCAGAGGGTTAAGCCTCTGCCTTCAGCTCAGGTCATCATCTCAGGGTCCTGGGATTGAGTCCCACATCGGACTCTCTGCTCAGCAGGGAGCCTGCTTCCCCCCCTTTCTCTGCCTGCCTCTCTGCCTATTTGTGATCTCTCTTTGTCAAATAAATAAATAAAATCTTTTTTAAAAATGTCAGCAATTGGTCTCCACAGTAGACCCACTGAATTGGGAATTCAGGGACAGAGGCAGCCCTCTGTGTTTTCACAAGTCTCCAGGTATTCCTCCCTCCCTTCCAAGATTTCATTTATTTATTTGAGAAAGAGAGCTTGATCGGGGTGAGGGACAGAGGGAGAGGGAGAAGCAGGCTCCCTGCTCCATCCCAGGACCCAGGGATCATAACCTGAGCTGAAGGCAGACACTTAACCGACTGAACCACCCAGGCACCCCTCGCCTGGTGTTTTTGATGCACTTGGAAGTTAGGGTACCACTGATTCACCTTAGGACTGGTGCTCTCTCAGTGTTAGCTAGCACTAAAAGTCTGCAAACCTCAAGCCCAAGCTAACGGGAATAGTGGTTCATCCCCAGACTGAGGCTTTGTGTTTCATTATGTGATGCTGTGAGACACCACATGCCCAGAATGGAATGACCTCAAGTGCTGGTTAACAAATCTGCAATTTGGGTTGGGTGGGGTAGGTGGCCGTCATCGAGCTCAGGGATCCAGGGGGACATCTCAAGAGAGAGCACACCAGGGGCACCGGGAGCACGAGCACCACTGAACATGGCTTCCCAGACTGAGATGGGGTACGGGGGAGGCCATGGAGCCCAGTCCCAGGCAGGGTGCACCTGTCGCCTGGGCTGGAGTGTGCTCACCCATGAGACAGTGCACTGAACCACAGCTTGTCTCTCTGTCCCTCCTCCGCAAAGCTCTTGGAGTACCTACAGTGTGCTAGGAACTTGGGCTGGGGGCTCATGTTTCTCTGCAAATTCATTTATTTAACGAAGAAGGGTGGAAGCCCCAGTCTTGGGGGCAAGGGACAGTCTCTGGCGCTGTGGGAGGCTATGGGGCTGCTGTCGGCAGGCATCCTGGGGCGGGCTCTGAACTTGGGGATAAGGATAGTTCCGGAATCCTGCAGCTTTCCTGGAGAGGGACTAAGGGCCACCCCCTCCCTCCTCTAGACGTGGGCCGTGGGGGCTGCATCACCCTGTCTGCGAGGACACTGACCAGTACAGCGGTGCCCAGAACACACGCTGGGGTCCGTCAGTGTCTACTTCCTCCACCCAAGGGCAGGCCCCTGGGCAGGGGCTATCCTGGAGCCACTGCACATCTCAGTGCCCAGCAGAGAAACTCCCCCAGACCAGCCATCTAGCCTGTGTGTCCCCTGCACCGGGCAGCTCAGAGGGCCCTGGCTGCAGTCCCCCGCCCCCCAAGTGCTCCCTGAGCTACTGAGAATTCGAAGGCAGCACCATTGCCGGTGGGCCCAGCGTGCACGCCCCGCGCCCTCTGCACTACCGCCCAGGATTTAGTGAGACAGCCAGGCTCCGGAAAATCCCAGAGGGCCAGAGGGCTTCTAGGAGCTCACCGTCTGCACCCGAAGCCCTCCAGGCAGCCACCGTGCCTCATCTTACGGCTTGGGCGCCACCTAGTGGCCGCGCCTGCGCAGGGCCGCCGCGCGCCGGCCGGGAAGAGAGGCTGCTGGGAAGATGGCGGTCGAGGACGGTCCGCGCTCAGTCTGGCGGCGTGGTCGCCTAGAGAGTACCCACATCCGCACGCATAACCGGGAGAGCCACCGGAAAGCTGGGACAACAGACTTCCCGCGGCCTGGCGGAGACGAGAGGCCACAGCGAAGCAGGTAGGGCCGGCGGGGACGCGGGTCCCGGGGGAGGGAGGGCGGCGCGAGAGGGGAGGCCGCAGACCCGCACACCGGGGGACCCCGGGGGGACACATCCCCAGAGCGTTCGGCTGGAAATCCAGAGGGGCTTAACACCTGCGCTTTTAAATAAAATTAGCAGCTTGGGAGCGCGGGGGAGGCTCAGTGGTTTAGCTTCTGCCGTCCGCTCTGATCATGATCCTACTGTCCTGGGATCGAGCCCTGCATGGGGTTCTTGCTCCGCAAACAGCCGGCTTCTCCCTCTTTCTTCTGCTCTCCCTGCTTGTGTCCACTCTCCCTGTGTCTCTCTTTCTGTCAAATAAATGAAATCTTTAAATAAAAAAAAAAAAAAAGCAGCTTGGCCCTCAGAGAGCAGGCAGGTGAGAGAAAGCCAAGTCCTTGCCCTAAAAGGACTGCAGGACAGCCCGGGGAGGTAGTGCGTAGAACTAGCAGTTTGAAAAATGCCTGGGTGTAGGGGAGAGTTGTTGATTCATCACCTGTGTCCTGGAGTGGGGACCCCTCCAGAGACAAAGGACCTTGCAGGCATTTCCCTCCCGGCACCCCAGCCTAGGTCCCCAGCTGCCAGCCTATGGGAACCAGCGTGGAGTCACCCCACCTAAGTAGCTTCGCACCACCAAACTGCTTCAGTGGAGCCACCCCTCCAGGATGGCCTGCCCCAGTGCAGGTGTGGCAGCGCCCTCTCGCAGAGGGCCACCACCAGATTGCAATACCTTGCTAACCCTGCCCTTCCTGCCCCTGTGGGCAGCTGCAGATCCATGCTCTCCGATTGCTCTGGACACGCCTGATAGCTTGCAAGCAGCCCAGAAGAGGGCCAGCATCACTCTAGAGGAGTCCTGCCCTGGGGAGAGGGGAGGCAACCACCTGCCAGTCTGGCTGCAGGCCCCGCCCACCACCAAAAGCTTCTCAGGGGACAACACAGGGAAAGTGCCCGAAGTTTGGTGCTATTTCATCTGTGGTAAACGCCTGGTCTGACTCAGCTGAAGCCCAGGGCAGCCCCGGACCGGCCCAGTAACACCAAAGAGACCAGACTCTGCCCCCAATAAGCAGAGAGCCATTGTAGGTGGGAGTGAAGGAAAACACACTCCACCACAACGGGGCAATACGCATAGGAGACACCCCTGAAGTGCCAGGTTCTGAGGAACAGGGGACCTTGCACTGCAGGACTTCTCTTCATAAAGCCACTGCTTCCAAGTGTGGGAGACGTAGCTGACTTTCCTAACAGAGAAACAGACACAGCAATAGACAGAATGAGAAGACAGAGGAATATGTCCCAGATCAAAGAGCAAAACCAAATCACAGCAAGAGACCTAAGTGAAATGGAGATAAGAAATATGTCTGATACTGAATTTATTGTTTTTTAAGATTTTATTTATTTATTTGACACAGAGAGATCGCAAGCAGGCAAAGAGGCAGGCAGAGAGAGGAGGAAGCAGGCTCTCCACTGAGCAGAGAGCCCGACACGGGCCTCAGTCCCAGAACCCCGAGATCATGACCAGAGCCAAAGGCAGAGGCTTAACCCACTGAGCCACCCAGGTGCCCTGAATTTATTTTTTTTTAAGATTTTATTTATTTGACAGAGAGAAACAGCTAGAGAGGGAACACAAGCAGATGGAGGGAGAGAGGGAGAAGCAGGCTTCCTGCCCAGCAGGGAGCCCGATGTGGGGCTCAATCCCGGGTCTCCGGGACCATGATCCAAGCAAAGGCAGTCACCCAACCAACTGAGCCACCCAGGCACCCCGATACTGAATTTAAAGTAATGCTCATAAAGATCCTCACTGGAATTGAGAAAGGAGTGCAGAATCTCTGAAACCCTCCACCAAAAGATAGCAGCCCTAAAGAAACAATTAGAGCTGCTGGACTCAGTGAATAAAAATAGCCACCTGGAATACATAGCAAACAAGAGGAAGTAGAAGAACAGATCAGCCATCTGGAGGACAGAGTAATAGAAAGTAATCTAGTTGAGCAGATGAGAGGGGGAAAAAATACACACAATGAGACTAGACCCAGGGAACTCAGACACTGTCAAACACAACAGTCGCATGATAGGGATCCCAGAAGGAGAAGAGCAAGAAAAGAGGGCAGAAGATTTGCCTGAAGAAAGAATAGCTAAAAACTTCCAGAATCTGGGGAAGGAAAGAGAAATCCAAATCCAGGAGGCACAGAGAACCCCCAACAAAACCAAGCCAAAGAGGTCTCTACCAAGACACTAAGTAAATAAGATGGCCGAAGGTAGTGATAGAGCATTTTAAAAGCAAGAGAAAGGATAGCAATGACATACAAGAGAAAACCCCATACGGCTATCAGTGGGTTTTTCAGCAGAAACTCAGCAGGCCAGAAGAAAGCAGCATGGTAAATTCCAAAGGCTAAAAGGAAAAACTGTACAGCCGAGAATACTCTATCCAGCAAGGCTTTCATTTAGAATGGGAGGAGAGATAGAGTTTCCCAGAAAAACCAAAGTTAAAAGCAAAACCAGCCACATCCCTCTCACCCATAATGCCATCGGCCCGTGGGTCCCAAGTTCACAGTTCAGCCACCCTCCTGCCCAGGTCAGCATGCACAGCCTTCACCTGCTCAATGCCAGGGCGGCGCTCCTTCACCTCAGATTGCCAAGGACTCACACTGACACTCCTCCCCTCAGATTCCAGCCCCATGCTCAGGTGTGGGCACAAAAGTGGGCGCATTGTCACAGCAAAATGAAGGAAACCAAAGAGTGACACTAATTCCGTGGAATACACGAAGGATAAAAGGTGTGCTTGGATGAGAATGTCTCCAGTAGCCACGTCAAAGAATTCATACAGCATGATTCTGCTTAGTAAAAGAAGCAAACCCAGGAAAAAAATAAAGCAAGATGAAATCAGAGAGGAACACAAACCGTAAGAGACTCTAAAGCATAGGAAACAAACTGCGGGTTGCTGGAGGGGAGGCAGGTGTGGGGATGGGGTAACTGGGGGATGGGCATTGAGGGGGCACTTGATGGAATGAGCACTGGGTGTTCTATGTAACTGATGAATCACTGAACTGTACCTCTGAAACTAATAACAATATATGTTAATTGAATTTAAATAAAAAAGTGGAAACCCACAACTGGCCTTTACTTGTAAAAGTTTGAAAATGGATAGGGGGAGGGAGGGTTGGGGAAAGAGTGTAGGAGGCCTTTCCTTTTACACACCTTTCCTGTGTATCTTTTTAGGTTTCTTTTTTTTTCCTTTAAGATCTTATTTATTTATTTGACAGACAGTGAGAGAGGGAACACAGGCAGGGGGAATGGGAGAGGGAGAAGCAGGCTTCCCGAGGAGCAGGGAGTTCTTCCCGAGGACCCTGGGATGCTTAGAGACTGAGCCACCCAGGCGCCCCTCTTTTTAGGTTTCTAAGACACCAGGAAAATCAAAGAAAACCTGTTGCCCGCATCTGAGTCCCTGCCAATGCCCCAGATGCTTCAGGGAGGGGCAGCCCCCACCTTCTGACTCAACCCCTTCCTGGGCTTCCAGGTCCCAAGCGGATCACCCCTTCTCCTCGCAGGATGCCCTCAGCCCTCTGTAGCATCTTCCCTCACATCTGGAGGCCCAAACAGCCTGTCTGTGATGCTGGCCCCTTCCCCCCGACATCACACCTGGCCAGGGGGCTTTCAGAAGCCTCTGCAGGCTTGCTGTTCCTGTTGAAGACCCTCCGTGGCCCTAAATGTCAAATCCCCGGGGGGCTGGCCAGCGTGCACACCGCCGTCCTATTTGGGAGCAATCCCCACTGCGTGGGCACCACGGGTGGCTGGGTCTTTCTTCCCACTTCGGAAACCAAAGGAGTCCAGCTGTCCTTTCTCCCTCCCCCAGGAGATGCGGGGACATTAGCCTGCCTTTACCGCAGTGCTCCCACCACCCATCCACAGCTCCTCAGTCCCTCCAACAGCTCTTCTGCTAAAGGTCACTAGAGCTGGTTTTGATAGCTGGCCATCTCCCTTTGGGGCCTAGGCACCTCTCAGGAGTTCCGTTCAGGTACCACACTTAAGGGTGTGAGGGACACTTGGGGCGTGCAACAACCCGCAGTCCCTGCAGCAAGGGGCCTCTGGCAGAGCCAGAAGTTGTTATCAGGAACCCGGTGTTGAGAGTCTGGGGATGCTACATTACAAAGGCAGTTTCCGCCATCACAGGAGACTGTTGCTGGGTTTTCAAAGTAGTTGAGGCCATAAGGCTTGAACTCCCACTGGGACAGCCAGGTCACCGTGACCACCAGTGAACTCCTCTCAGGCAGGAGCTGGAAAGCGGAGCCAGTGGGGGCATACACGCAGGTATGCAGTAACAAGCAGTAAGCTCTCTTACCCATTTAACCCATCCTCCGACCTGTCCTGAGGGGCCACTTCACAGCTGCCCTTTCTACTCTCTGGGACTCTCTGCCAGCCCTCAGACCCTCCTGGACCTCATCCCCACCTGGCCAACCTTCTCTCCAACCGACCCACACTGTGCGGCCTCAGCTCCTCCAGGTAGTTCCTCCTCGCCCGGGAAAGCCCCCGGGGACCCGCCGGGCTCAGGACCCACCCCTCCGCCCCGGCCCTTCCAGTCCTTTGTGCCCCGCCACCTCCTCCCCACCCACCCGCTCCACCAGGTGCAGGTCCCAGAGAGCGCCGACGGCGGCCCTGGTGGCTCCTCCTCTCGCCCGGCTGCGTGGGCCGTCCCCTCCCGTGGGAGCCGCCGCTCTGCTCCGGTCGCCCCCCGCGCGTCCCCACCTCGAGAGTCCCGCTGGGTGGGCCGTCCCCTCCCGTGGGGGGCGCCGCCCTGGGTTCCAGTTTCACAGGCCGCACTCCGCGCTGCTGGCGGCGCTCAGCAAATGCGGGCGATTTTTAAGACGCGGACGGCAATCTGTCTCCCCACTGCGCCAGCGGCGACCCCTCGCGACCGCGGGGCTTCAACCGGGGCGGGCAGGGAGCGCGGGCTGTGGGGGTGCCCCTCGCGCCCGGGGTCTGGGGTCCCGGCTGCGCGCGGTGACGTCGTACTGACGGCGCACTCAGCTGATCAGGCGGCTGGTGACCGCCGACAAAGGAGCGCGGGCGGGGCCTCGGGCCGGGGTAGGCGGGGCGTCTGGCCGGTGGGCGGGCGCCCTTCCCCGCCGGGTGGGCCCGGAGCTGACTGGCGCAGCCACAACAATAGGCGGTGTTTCCGCTCGCCGCGGCTCCCTGCTCTCGCTCCCCGGCTCCGGCGGGGGCGCGGGGGCACTTCCCTCGCGGTTTACGGACCCGGGAGACCCTGGCAGTGTCACCGACTTTACAGAAATTCGGTCTCCGCGCAAACGTGCTTTTAGAAAGGCACCGTGACCGCCAGGCTCCGACGCCCTCGCGCGAGGCTCGCTGGCCACCGCTGTCCCCGCCCGGCTGCAGGCCCCGGGACTCTGGGCTGCGGCTTCCACGCACCGCGGCCACCGGAGGGCGCCCGGACGCCATCGCCCTCGTCCTCTGAGGCCCTAACACACCCCACCACCGTCCCGGGATCTGGGACCCAGGCCCAGGAGCCCCTGCTCGGAGGCCTGCCAGCGGGGAAGGGCCGGTACAGGCCCCTGTCCCAGGCCCTAGCCTCCAGGCTACCCTTGGGGGAACCGAGCTGGGTCGGTGTGTGACCTCACGGCAGCTGTTTGCCTTCCCCGTGCCAGGGTCTCCTGCCTGTCTCTATAGCCAGGGTGATTGGAGGCTCCCCCGGACCCCACCACGGAGGCTGCACCCTGAAAGCCCTACCCCCGAGGCCCCGTGTATGGACCTCCCCAGAGCAGGCATAGACCAAGTGCTACACATTGGCTTGTTAAGTACTTTCCAGTCCAGGCACACCCACCCCAAGGCTCTGCCTTTCCAGTACAAGCCTGGGAGGTCATGAGCCGACCTTTCTTTAAGTACACTGGGTAAAGAAAAATCTGGGGGCGGCTGGGTGGCTTAGTTGGTTGGGCGGCTGCCTTGGGCTCAGGTCATGATCCCAGAGACCCGGGATGGAGCCCCACATCGGGCTCCCTGCTTGGCGGGAAGCCTGCTTCTCCCTCTCTCACTCCCCTTGCTTGTGTTCCCTCTCTAGCTATATTTCTGTCAAATAAATAAATAAAATCTTAAAAAAAAAAATCTGGCCCACCCAGGAGACAAGCTTCCCTGGTAAAAATAGATACAGGGCTGTTGGGGAGGAAAATGTTTGATTTGGCCTGCAGAGTCTCTTTTGGTTGGTCTGAGAATCACATTGACAGGAGACAGATAAACAGCAACAAATCAAATTTAATTTCGTGCCAATTGGAACCCCACATATGGAGAGCTTCCAAGACAGAAAAGGTAAACTGAGTCACATGTGCTGTCTTGAGCTAAGGGATAGGGGCCTGGGGCCTCTCCAGGTGGAGGACCGCCACCCACAGGGCACTGTTTGGTAATGAGAAGTCTGCCCTGCCATACAGACAGGTCACTGGGATAAAATCAATCATTGGTAATAACTCTGATTCTGGGAAGGACCCACAACTTATATCCTTTTAGGTAGTCAGGAGGCGGGGCAGAAGTTTCTCCTGAGTCTGCTGCATTCTTGATTGGCCGTTATCCTGGACAGTCCACATGCCAAAGTAGCACACTATGCAGACACTTGCTCTGAACCCCTTCAGGGCCCCGGGCAGGTATGGGATTGTGGGGAGCTGGCTGGGGGTCATCAGTATGCCTAGAACAGGTGCAAAGGACACAGTTACCTCTTCCTCCTCCCTCTGCATCCTTCCCAGCAGGGAGTCAAATTCTGCCCCACTTGGTGGGGGGAGACTAAAGCTGGGCCCTTTCCTGCCTCAGTTTCTCTCCTATCCCCCCTTCCCAGGACAGATTGTTCAGCTGCTCCCCATGTCTCAGCTGGAAGAAACCTGGAGCTCATGGAGGGAGCAGTCAGCCTCCCTGGCCCTGCAGCCTATGTGTGCTGGCCGGGGCCCCCAGCCCTGCCTGGAGTGGGTGCTCTGGGTGGGGACTCTGGCCTGGGGACCCCCACCACTTCCTTACTCCCCTCCACTGCCGCCACCTGCCCCTCCTCCCATACACTACATTCCTGAACTTGCTGGACATTTCTCTGGATTCACGCCAGTGGAAATGGCATCTCGGTCTCAAGGACCCCATGTGAAGCTTGGACCCTATGGCAAGGACAGACTCAACCACTAGGTATGGTAGAGGGCTGGCCACCACACAAGCCTTGCCCTTCCCTGGGCCATGCAGTGCTGGGCAGGCCCTCACTCGGGGGTAAATAACACTTGCTCATTCAGTGCTTTTCCATCCTTTGAACTTGGTGAATTTTTCATTAAGTCCCAAGAGCCAGCCTCCCACAGAGCGCACCGCCTTGGCTGAGCAGGGGCAGAAGCCAGTGAAGCTGGAGTTTGGCAGACCCCTCTCCACTCCCTCCCCAGCAGCCTTGGGCCTCCTCTGGTGGGGATACCCGAGCTTGCCCTGGCCAAAGGGTGAGTGCCTGAGGCCTGTGGGAGAGTCATGCTCCCTGGGCCCATGGGTGGGGACCACTCAGTTGCTTTTCCCACAGCCCGCATGGTCCTGGACCCCTGCAGCCTGGCTTAGAGGCCGTTCAGGAGAAAGGGGTTCCATATTTGTGTAGGATTTGTGGAGAGTGCTTCTCCCTCCCTGAAACCAGGACAAAGAACTCTGATTTCATTACTTACCAGCTGTGTGGAGTGGGGTATGTCGCTCGGCCTCTCTGAGACCTAGTTTCATCATCTGTAAGGTGAGGCCAGGGGCTGCCTTGCCCAGAGACCTCCACTGTGAGCCTCGGGGACAGGTCCCAGTAGAACTTTCTTCAGCCTCAGCATAAAGATAGCCTGAGGCTCTGGGGCTATGCCTGGCCCAGACCCTCCTCCCCAGAGCCCCTTGGTCTTCTAGCTTCCCTCCCGTCACCCAGGGTTACCCAGCAGTGCCTTGACTGTGACTGGTGATCCACTGATGAATATCCAGAGCCACTGAGGGCCTGGGTCTGGGACAGGGACAGATGTCCCACCAGGAGAGAAAGAGCTCTTACAGCCCCACTGAGTCAGGAGGCCCCCCTTCCTGCCTGGCTCTGTGGCCCCCAAGTGCCCTCTCCCCAGGGACCTCGCCCTCTCCCCCCAGGGCCCCACATGTGACTCCCTGCAATGAGCCATCAGCCAAGAAAACTTATGCTTCATCCCTTCCCATCCTCTCTCCCTGCAAAATACCGCCAATCCCAGGAAAAGGCCCTTCCACACCTCCTCCTACCCACCAAAGCAGCCCACTCAAGCAGCCAGGTGCCTGACCTCAGGACCCAACCCTTCCTCCCTCTTCTGTCCTCCCTTCCTTCGTGCCCAAGGCAGCAGACCTATGGTCAGAGGTGTGACAGGTGGCCCAGAGGCCCTCCCTTCTCCCCCTACCCCCGCAGCAGTCCTGGTTACCCTGATGATCCCAGACAGAGGCCACCAGAGGCAAGGAGCCTCATGCAGGGATGACACCATCAACATGGTGGTTCAGCTCCCCTATGCTCTTCATTGTTACCCTTCATCCCCTCTCTGTTAGTGGCCGGGGCTTCCCTAATGGAAACGTCGTCTCTCACAGAGCGCCATTCCCCTGCCGCAACAGCTCATCTGACCAGCGAGAGTCCCCCCAACTTCTGACCTACTTCCCCCAGGGCTAAAGGCCCCGGTGTCCCCAGGCAGCTGAGGTCATGCTGTTCCAGTAAGAGACATCCCGAGCCCCAGGTGGGGTGGGCAGCAACACGGGTCACAGCTCCCTAGTCCTTTGGACCTGGTTGTGGCTTTCCCCTCCCTTCAGGGGCCTCTCACCTTCTCAGGGCCACTACCCCAGCTCCATCTCTTCTGGTTCATTCTCGCTTGTGTCCTAGTTTGCTACACCTCCTCCCTCCCTCCATGTCAATCCAGCAGGGCCCAGCCCCCTGGGCTTGACAGGTCTACCCCAGCCTCTCCCGGACCCTCAGACCCCCTCTGGCCCCTCAGACCCTCTCTGGCCCAGCCCTCCTCTGGTCTGGGCTCTAATTGCCATTTGTACCCATCAAGCCAGAGCACGTGTTAACTCATGAGGTCTTGTCCTCGTGACACGTCCAGATCGGGGCATTCCGAGGGCGAAGACCTTGCTGCCCACCCCAGTACCTCACGTCCTAAGAACTAGCTCCATGAACCTCCAGGGGGCTGAGTGAGAAATGAGCTTTGGGGTGCCTAGCTTCATCAGGGCACCCGGGGTATTGTCCTGGGGCTAATTGTTCACCCGGCTCCTTTCCCCACCCGGAGTCCAGAGCTTCTTGTCCCGGAGAACTGTGTCTTTCTGGTTCCTTTCTGCAAGGTCTTGTGTCCATCAAAGTGACAAGGAGAAGGGAGAAGGCTATTGAACCAGCTCAAGGGAATAGGTCCTTTTTCTGTGACAGCAAGAGGACCTTAGCCATGGGGCTCGGGCCACCAGACTGTGCATGAGGCTTGAACACACAGGTCTCATTCTGGGCCATGGCAATAAGAAACGGAACACCGGTCAATAATGACCTTGCGTTCTGGCCTCCAGGGAAGAGCAGAAGGAGGGGTAGGGCCCTTCTCGCCAGGAGGGTTGTCCTCCAGGCACCCTGAGGGGCTTGGAAGTTTGCTTGCATGTGCCCGAGAGCCCAGAGGGGGTCCCCAGCTCTCCACATGCCTGGCTGAGTGCCGTGCAGAGAAGATACAAAAGGCCTGGCGGAAGGGAAAAGCTGGGTCAGACCTGCCTGAGCTTTGAATGCGTTGCCCTGATTGACACTGTCCCACTGCCACAGGGTGGAAACCTTTGGGGACAGCCTCTGACCAGTTGCTGGCTCACAGGGACAGCCTC
Source organism: Spilogale gracilis (assembly GCA_004023965.1). Taxonomy (NCBI): domain Eukaryota; kingdom Metazoa; phylum Chordata; class Mammalia; order Carnivora; family Mephitidae; genus Spilogale; species Spilogale gracilis. The sequence goes on along the minus strand of PITA01009183.1, from coordinate 2,808 downwards.
TATAAAGGTTTGTTGTTGTTGTTTTGTTTTGTTTTTTAAGAAAGAGAGCGCGTAGGCGTGAGTAGGGAGGGGCAGAGGGAGAAGGAGAAATAATCCATGATCCAACTTTGCACCGAGCGAGCCCGATGGGGCTCCATCTCATGACCAGGAGATTGTGATCACAGCCAAAACCAAAAATTGATCCTTGACTGAGCGAGACACCCAGGTGCCCCTAGAAAGGTCTTCAAAGTCAAAATAAGAAGACAAAACAAAGCAGATCCCAGCAGCATCACACAGGGGGACGTGGGGCCGGGCGAGACACTCCACAGGATTCGTCCAAGCAACCCAACAAACACACAAAACCCAACAACAATGACGGCCCAGGAAGGGACTGGAACCCTGACCTGGGATGATGTATTAGCTAGAATGTCCATCTGTGGGCGTCCGTGGGGCTCAGTCGGTTAAGCATCCAACTCTCGGTTTCTTGTCATCTCAGTGTCATGGGATCAAGCCACGCATCATGCCCCATGCTTAGCACAGAGTCTGCTAGTTCCTCTCTCTCTCCCCTTCGGTACACAGGCACTGTCTTCCTCGATCTCAAATAAGTAAGTAAATAAGATCTTCCCAGAAAATGTCCATTTTCCTAAAAAAAATAGTAAAATAAAATAAGATGTCCATTTGCCAATTAAAAAAACATTAGGAGATGTGCAAAAAAGAAAAGAAAAGAAAAGAAAAGAAACTAGGGGCACGTGGCTGGCTCCATCAGCAGAGCATACAACTCTTGGTCTTAGGGTTGTGAGTTTGAGCCCCACGTTGGGGGTAGAGATTACTTAGAAAAAATTAAAAATTTTTGAAAAAAAAATTATGAGACATGCAAAGAAACAGGCAAGTATTGACATGGAAAACAAAGGCAGAAGAGATCTAAACTGACAGATCCCACTGAGGCCATGCTCCCAGAAAAGTAAAGAAGGTCCATTACCAAGTCCCCCCACACCCCGCCTCCCAGGTGGTGACCCACAGGATGTGTCGGAGGTCTCCTGTATCAAAAGCAACCAGAGGCATCCCTCAAGCAAGAAATCGCTAATGATCACCATCCTGCCTCCCCGTGAAGGCATTCATGGAGGACATGGGGTGGGGGGTCTCTCCCCTACCCCATCTCACCCTAGGCTGCTGAGGGGTACCTGGTGAATGGATGGAAAAACCGTGTCGTGTGGTCCTATGCTCTGCCATTTTTAAGCTGTGGAAAACTAGAAAATTTTTACAAGGGGAAACTACTGTATTTTGTAATTTAAGTAGTTCATAGAGGACATTGACAGAAAACAGTAAAATTGAAATCCGTCATGGTCTAAAAGCAACATTCCAACACACGTGGTCAGCCAACTTCCCTAGGAAACCGTTCCTGGTTGGATTCAAAGCCATTGATTAAGAAAGAATTCTTGAGATGTCTTTGGTCCAAAAAGGTGTTTTTATTAAAGCACGGGGACAAGACCCGTCGGCCGAAAGAGCTGCTGCACAAGGATCTAGAGGGGTGGCGCATTACAAACTCTCAGGTTGGGAGGGGTTAGGGACAGCGTAAGTCTCTAAGGAATTTTGGAAGCAAGGTTTCCAGGACCTTGAGGGGCTAGCTGTTGTTAGGAAAAGGTCATTTTGTACCATCTAATAAAACTTTAGTCATGGGTGCCTGGGGTGGCTCAGTTAGTTAAGCGACTGCCTTCGGCTCAGGTCATGATCCTGGAGACCCGGGATGGAGTCCCACATCAGGCTCCCTGCTCAGCAGGAAGTCTGCTTTTCCCTCTCTCACTGCCCCTGCTTGTGTTCCCTCTCTGGCTGTGTTTCTCTCTGTCAAATAAATAAAATCTTAAAAAAAAAAACAAAAAACTTTAGTCATGAGACCCTTCAGATGTATATTGGTGGGTCATAGCTTGGGGGATGATTGCCAACATGTATCTTGGGGGTTTAGAGATAAAGGAAGTTTCCAAAAGAATTTTTATAGTTGAAGTAGACTTATAGGATCCGGGAGTTGGGAGTTGGGGGAGAGTTGAGTTAGGACTGCCTTTTGCCCTTAGCAAAGTGTCAACATGGAGGCAGTTGAGTCCCTAGAAGAATGTCACTCTGGCTGTTTCAAGGACTTGTCAGTGGGCTGTAGGTAATAAGGAAATCTAATCATTTTTCTTCTGCCTTTGTTTCCTACATCATGATGACCCATATTCTGGGAGAAAAAAAAAGGAGTGAACACAAACTCACTGAGAGGGCCAAATGTTGGACTTTGTCTCTTTCCTTTCCTCCCTTTCCCTGTGCCAATTTCCAGGGAAGAAGCCCTGATCCTGGGACGCCTGGGTGGTTCAGTTGGTTGAGCGACTGCCTTTGGCTCGGGTCATGATCTCGGAGACCCGGGATCGAGCCCCACATCGGGCTCCCTGCTTGGCGGGAAGCCTGCTTCTCCCTCTCTCATTCCCCCTGCTTGTGTTCCCTCTCTCAGCTGTGTTTCTCTGTTAAATAAATAAATAAATCTTAAAAAAAAAAAAAAAGCCCTGATCCTGCCAACGTTCTACCCCTGATCCTGTTGACCTTGGGGAAGTGGGGGGTGGTGGTGGAAGGGAATGGCGGGGAGGAAAAATGTATAATGGCATACCAGGTAGAAACTATCCCCTTGGGGGGCGCCTGGGTGGCTCAGTTGGTTAAGCGACTGCCTTCAGCTCAGGTCATGATCCTGGTGACCCGGGATCGAGTCCCACATCAGGCTCCCTGCTCGGCGGGAAGCCTGCTTCTCCCTCTCTCACTCCCCCTGCTTGTGTTCCCTCTCTGGCTGTGTTTCTCTCTGTCAAATAA
>PITA01009182.1:0-79383 GCA_004023965.1 Spilogale gracilis | reverse complement strand
TCTTCTTCAGCAATTCCTTAGCGATTCGGGGTCTTTTTTGGTTCCATATAAATTTTAGGATTGTTTGTTCTAACGTTTTGAAGAATGTTGGTGGAATTTTGATCGGAATGGCATTGAAAGTGTAGATTGCTCTGGGCAGTATAGACATTTTGACAATGTTTATTCTTCCGATCCATGAGCATGGAATGCTCTTCCATCTCTTTGTGTCTTCTTCAATTTCTTTCATGAGTGTTCTGTAGTTCCTCAAGTATAGATCCTTGACTTCTTTGGTTAGGTTTATTCCTAAGTATTTTATGGGTTTTGGTGCTATAGTAAATGGAATCGATTCTCTGATTTCCCAGGCTGAGTCATCTCAAAACTTAAGCAGATATTGAGTATGTGGGCAGACTGAATATGCAACAGAGCGAATAAGAGAGTGGCTTGCAGATAGATTTATCATTCACCGGTAGTTGGCGAGGTGGTGGCCCATTTATTTTACTGTTGTGTCTCTTAAACATATGGTATTTATCCAAAGGACGATTGGGTTTATTAATTTCCTCACTTGTCTTTGAGGATGAACAAATTGAAGGTGAGTTTTAGCTTTTCTGATTTTGGGGAAAAAAAAGTTCAGAATGGGTTATGATTTTGAAGCCTTTTTTGGAATGATTATTAATTTAAACATTTTATAGAAGAATAGTGGTATAAGAGTCTGTGACAGATGCTAGTGACTGGCTGTCATAATCTCCATCTACAACCTCTTTGTTCTTTGTAAAATTCTAGGACAAGTAGAATTGTAAAATTCTTATAATTCTTAGAAGACGTTGCTGTGGCCAGTGGCATACAAGTAAAAATGTGCTGGGTGCTACTTCCAGGAAACATTTTGCTTTTTTGATTAAAATAAAGATAAATTTGGTTGGAATGCCTTCTACCCTTTGGCACTTACCCCCTTTCCACTTGGAAATTATAGCCCAGGGGGTGCAGCAGCCATCCTGTGAATATGAGGCCGTGAACATGGGCAGAGAGTTACATCTTGATAACAACATTTTTTCAACATGTTGGCAAAGTCTGGGTCTCTTGTAGCTTTGTGGAGCTTCTGTGCGCGCTATTATCTGCCTGTCTTAGGACTTCTTGTTTCTTGATTACCTGACTATTTAAGCCACACATTGTCCTCATTGATACAGGATACTAAAACATTTTGTGACATGTTCCACCTTAATTAAAATTATTGGGGGACCTGGGTGGCTCAGTTGGTTAAGTATCTTACTTCAGCTCAGGTCATGATCTCAGGGTCCTGGGATAAAGCCCCACTTTGGGCTCCTTGTCTGCCCTCACCAGGGAGTCTGCCTCTCCCTGCCCCTCTGCCCCAGCTCATGCATTCTCTCTCTTAAATAAATAAATAAAATCTTTTTTAAAAATTAAAAAAAATAAAAACACCAATTATCAAAGATAGTTACAAACCATCATGAACAGGACGTAAGAAAAATGTCTTAGAGATTATGCCTCCAAGCCTGGTGGGATTCAGAAGGAATTGCAAGGAGTTTTGAATCACAATCTGTTCTTAACAGCATACATGATGGAAAATTGATTTGTAACTTGAGGTAGTGGCTACAGAATGTCTCAGGATCTGAGATGGTGAGTTCTGCATTTTACAAAGTAGCCAGAGGAAGCACTTTCATAACATAAACATATTACGTTGTAAGAGCTGGACCAGCTCTCATCCCTTCAAAATCAGAGACTGAGAATGGAATGTTTCAGAATAGCTCTTCCCTGAACTTTTTGCTGGGGTTCTTGCTGAGGTACAGTTGACGTAAAGAAAATCTGAGTACTTGAGAATTCTCCAGACTTGGTAAACCAGTCAGAGAAACACATCTGCAAGGCTGCATCTCTAATTGTGAGTCTTTCAGTTTTGAGAACTGGAATTTGGAAAGGCAAACATGTGACTTAACAAACTTGGGATGTTTTGTAGTGAGACAGGGCATGTTTCAGTCAGAAGGCTTATGTAGGAGTTCATGGGGCTCAATCAAGTAGAGACATGAGTCAAGCACAAAAATAGTATTGCGTAAGGAACTCCAGACTGGGGGCACAAATTTGAACTTGAAAATTAAATTCTTGTTGACTAGCTGTGTGACTCTGAGCAAGTCTTATCATTCAACCTTGGTATTCTTCCTTGATTATATCACACGAGATTTAAAGTTATGCTCAGACCTAAAATTCTATGATTCTGTAGTCATTTCATAAGGGCAGAGGGAGCAGTTCCTTCAGGTCAGAGCAGATTTCAAGCACAGGCCTCCCAGGAGCCTGAATAGCTCCTTAGCAATAATACCCAGGTGATAACATTAAAAAATCAGTGGCCAGTTTTTTCAAAAGAAATGCAGTCTTTTTCAACTATGATTTTGCATTTTTTCTGGAATTCTCCAACTTAAAAGGGTTTTAGCCTCTTTTTTGAGATCTACTCTGTGGAATACAAGATGTAGAAATTTCCTTAAGAAGTTGAGTCTATCTGAGAGTCATCCCTGATTCATCCTATGCCTCTCCCTTCAGTAATCGCACAGCTTGCTGAAAACTACATCATACGAGTGGTATTCCTTGGTCCCCCACTCTTGTCACTCAGAAATATGACTCTGGGAGAAATTTCATTGGTGAGTGCCTTAGTCAGGGCTCAACTAGGCAAGCAGAACCAGTGGAAGACTAGATAGGTGAATAGAGAGAAGATAGATGGTAGATGATAGATGATAGCTAGATAGATGATAGCTAGATAGATAATAGATAGATAGATAGATATAGATAGGCATATATATCCCTCAAACCACATACGTATATAAACACACACATTGCTTACTATTCATTGATCCTAAATTAAGGCTATAATTTAATAAATTACCTTTGAACCCACTTAACTGATTTTCCAGTCAAACTAGTGGCTTTAACTCTCTTTTTCATGCTGACAAATCCTGTGGAACAGTGAGAGTTTGAATCCATTAGATACCTTTCTGAGCACTTTCTTAATATAACAGAGTTTCTGTTGTCAAGTCCATTTTCTTTTGCATCCAGCTTATTCATGCCGCCTTCAATTGTTATTATGATTCTGTAACCTAGTTATTATTGTGAATTGATAAAAATTATTTCTGAAGAGAAAAATAATTTTATTTATAAAACTTTAGGTGTCTTTGAAAGAGTAAATAGGGCTAATTATTTTTTCTAATTGCTGGAAAATTAGGCATGGATAAGGCAACTGGAAAAAAGGTAAATGCTTTCCTAAAACTTTGGGCAGATTCTGCATCCAGATTACTTTGCAAGTATATTCATTTGGAAAGTACTTAAAGAAGCTGAGACTGTAAATCTTAGAGAAAGTGTGGTTTTTATAAGAAATATGATATGTAACTGCAATGATGGACCCATTCTCAGAGAGAAGTTCTTGATCTTACAACGCAAGATTGGCATATTTACATTTTGATCAAAATAAAAAAAAAGTTCATACTAGAAGTCCTTGCTAGTGCATTAACACAAGGAAAATAAGTAGTGTTCATATTAGAAAAGGATGAATAAACAGGTTATGTGATTATATAACTGGAAAACCCCAAAAAATCAATAATAGCAAAAAATCCTGGAATTGATAAGTGAGTTTAGTGAAGTCTCAGGATACAAGGTTAATATACAAAAGCCAATTTGTGTCTTATATTCCAGCAAAGAACAATTGTACTTGAAAATTTAAAAAATAATATCATTAGAACAACACCAAAACTAATGAAGTACTTATGTAAAAAAATCGAACAAAATATGTCAGGATCTATCTGTGAGAAACTACAAAACACTGATGAAAGAAAACAAAGAAGAGCTAAATAAATGGAGAGATATGCCAGGTTCATGGTTTGGAAATCTCAGTCTTGTTAAGATGTCATTTCTTACTAACTTGATCTACAGATTAATGCAATACCATTGAGAAAACCCAGCAAGCCATTTTGTAGGTGTTAACAATCTGGTCCTAAAGTTTATATGGAAAGACAAAGACCTGGAAAACTAGTATAACACTGAAGAAGAAGAACAAAGCTGGAAGACTCATACTACCCTAATTTGAGGACAATTAGGCCATAATAATGAAGACGGTGCAGAACTGGTAAAAGAATAGACACATAGATCAATAGAACAGAATAGAAGGCCTAGAAACAGACCTGCACAAATATAGTCAGCTGATCTTTATCAAAGGAAGCAAAAACAATTGAACAGAGAAAGGACAGTCTTTTCAACAAATGACGCCAAAACAATTGGATATACATATGCAAAATATGTAACTACACACAGAGTTTACATCTTCCATAAAAACTAACTCAAAATTATAAACTTAAATATAAAATACCAACCTATAAAACTTCTAGAAGAACACTGGAGAAAATCTGGGTTATCTTGAGTCTGTTGATGAATTTTTAAGCAGAAAACCAAAAACAAAATCCAAGGATTGTGCATGAAAGAAAAAAGTGATAATTTGATCTTTATTAAAATTTAAAACTTCTTGGTGAAAGCACTAATAAAAGGATGAAAAGAAAGACCACAGACTGAAAGAAAATGTTTCCTAAGTGCGTATCTAATAAGGGAATTGTATACAATATACAAAGAATTCTTAAAACACAACAACAAAAACAATTTTAAAATGGGCAAAAGATCTGAATCTCATCATAGAGGACATATAAATGGCAAATAAGCATATAGAAAGATGTTCACTATCATTTGTCATAGGAAATTGCACATTAAAACAATTATGAGATACCACTAAACACCTGTTAAAAATACCTAAAATCCGAATAATTTCCAGTATCAATTGCTGGCAAGAATGTGGAGCAACGGGAATTCTCATTATTTGCTGATGAGAAAGCAAAATGGTACAGACACTTTGGAAAACAGTTTGGCAGTTTCTTACAAAGCTAAACATAGTTGTATCATAGGATTCAGCAATTGCAATTTTACATATTTACAATTTTACATATTCTATTTACAATAGAATTAAAAACGTATATGTATACTGAAGCCCTTGCATGCAAATATTTATGACATCTTTATTCTTAATTGCCAAAAACTGTAAGCACACAAGATGTCCTTCAATAGGTGAGCAGATAAACATGTAATGGTCATATGTATAATAGAATATTATTCAGTAATTTAAAAAATTATGACTGGCCAAACTAGGAAAATATGTGGATGAATCTGAAATGCATATTACTAAGTGAAAGAAGCCAGGCTAAGTGACCACATATGTTATTGTTGCATGACAGTCTGGAAAAGGCAAAACTGTAGAGACTATGAACAGATTAGTTATCACTAAGGGTTCAGGGGGCAGGGGAAGATATGAATGGCAAAGCATAGGAGAGGTTTTAAGACATGAAGCTATTCTGTATGACAACATAATGGTAGATATATGACACCTGGTATTTGTTACAGTGCATACTATTTTGCAGCACAAAGAGTGAATCTTCGTGCATGTAAAAAAAAATAAGGAGTCTAGGAGGTCAAGGGATTCTGGGTTGGCATGTAGAATATGACAAAACAATCGAACTACATTACAAATGTACAAAGTGACCTCACTGAAGAGGATAGGGGTCAGGGGGAGTTGCTGACCTAAGTAACTATAAATGAGTGGAGTCAACAAAACTAAAGGCAAGGAACTGTACATAAGCACTGTACTCTAGTTGATAAATTTGTTTTCCCCTGGAGGTCCAAGTCACTAGTCCTTACATCATTACGCATCTTACATCATTATCCGTGCACACCTGAATCAATCAACTAAGTAAATATGTGGTACATGTGGGAGCTGGATTTCTTACTTTGGAGCTGGAATATGCAGATAAGGAAGGGGAGGAGGCTAGAATGATCCATGCCCTTCAATAAGTGAGCAGATAAACATGTAATGGTATATATGTATAATAGAATATTATTCAATAATTTTAAAAAACATGAGTGGTCAAACGAGGAAAATATATGGATGAATCTGAAATGCATATTGCTAAGTGAAAGAAGCCAAGCTATATCTAATAGGATTAGAACTGGAGTCATCAGTATGAGCTCATGTTTAGAGTAAATATAGATGGTTTCACTTAGAAATGTTTATAGATGTGTGTGTATGCACAAGTTCGCACACACATGGATTTCCTTCCTCTGCCCACGGAGAGGATCCCGGTAGCAAAGAGCACACCTACCAACCACATCTTAGTTTCTAATACCATTTTTTCAGTAAAAGGAACCAAGCTCCTTAGAAAAACAACCAATTCTAGAACTAAGGCGAGAGATATACAGTTCATGTCTGGAGTATGTTGTAGTGCCAGAGAATAAGAAATTGCTCAAAAAGAGGAAAAAAGAAAGATATCCTCAATGATGACATATGTCAAATGGACACAGGAGGGGTGCCTGGGTGGCTCAGTTGGTTAAGCGACTGCTTTCAGCTCAGGTCATGATCCTGGAGACGCGGGATGGAGTCCCACATCGGGCTCCCTGCTCAGTGGGAAGCCTGCTTCTCCCTCTCTCCGTCCCTCTGCTTGTGTTCCCTCTTTAGCTGTGCTTCTCTCTGTCAAATAAATAAATAAAATCTTTAAAAAAAAAAAAAAAAGGACACAGGAGCCAACTGAAAGAGCTTCCAGTGGTCAAAGCTGGGTAATGTGAGCAGCAAGATAAATTAATATGGGATTGTATCCAAGGCTTGAAATAGGTGAGTCTGAATAAACAAATCTCCCATGCAGAAGGGTTCCAGATGATTTTTGTGGGTACTCCACCCTCAAGGAGGCATGATGTGTAGCTCTGCTCCTTAGGCTTGGTTCTGTGCATGATGACTTCCTTCTAAGTAGTACTGTATGGAAAGGAGGAAAACTAATTTGTGGAGAAAGTTGACAAACACCACCTTAGCCCGATAAAGTTAAAACCAACATGGATGTCCTGTTGATAATGTTGGTAGTGCATTTCCTTGATACAATGGGATGCATAAGGTACTTTAGCTGTGTAGTCTTCCTCCTAAAAATAGTCTCATCATGAGAAAAACATCTGACAAATCTGAATGGAAGGACATCCCACAAAGTACCTGCTCAGTAGTCCTCAAAACAAAGGTTATCAAAAACAAAGACAGTCTGAGAACTCACAGTGAAGAGGAGCCTAAGACATAATGACTAAAAATGTCATGTGTCCTGGATAGAATCCTGGAATAGGCAAAGGACATTAGGAAAAACTAAGGAAATCTGAGTGACTTATGGGCTTTCGTTAATAATAATGTACCAGTATTGGTTTCTTAATTACAATGAATATGCCATACTGATGGAAGGGGAAATCAAGTAAGGGGTAAATTAGAGCACTGTACTATATTCATGATTTTCTGTAAATTAAAAATGTATAAACTGAAGTTTCTTTAAAAAAATATTCAAAGTGGGGCACCTGGGTAGCTCAGCCCTTAAGTGTCTGCCTTCAGCTCGGGTCACGATCTCAGGATCCTGGGATCGAGCCCTGCATCGGGCCCCCAGCACAGCAGTATGCCTGCTTCTCCCTCTCCCACTAAGCCTGTTTGTATTCCCTCTCTCTCTCTCTCAAATAAATAAGGAAAATCTTTAAAAAAATGTTTAAGGTAGGGCACCTGGTGGACTCAGTTGGTTAAGCCACTGCCTTGAGCTCAGGTCATGATCCTGGAGTCCCAGGATCTAGTCTAGCTCCCCAGGGAGTCTTCTTCTTCATCTGATCTTCTGCCCTCTGCCCTCTCATGCACTCTCTCATTCTCTATCTCTCAAATAAATAAATAAAATCTTTTTTAAAAAAGCCAAAAAATATTTAAGGTGTGTGTAATGTGTAATGTACACATCCATCTCTTTTAAACTGGCCAAGGGACCTAATCTCATCAGATCACAGACATTCTCCGGAAAGCTCTGCCATTAACTCAGGACCCAGAATTCCACTAGATGCCTTCCTTTTGTTATTTTATTCGTTCCCTACCACAATGCTATGAGGATAGTGTTTTCTTCAGATCGATGAATAAGGAGTCTGATGCTGAGAGGAAATGGGGGGCTTGTCAGAATTCTCCTTCTAACAAATAACATTTGGGTGGAAAAGAAATCACATGTGGCCTTTTTTACTTTACATTTCCTTTTCACACTGTTAGATACAGAAGCTTTTAAAGCCATGTTGTTAGCTAGAATTAAATCATTTTTTATTGCTCTATTCTCAAAATTTATTTTTTAATCCCTTCAGGCCTCCATTTCATTAATGCGTCTTTGAGACCAAACACAAAGTAATTCAGGCATCTCAAATATTCCTAAAGTTATCGCCCCATAATCTCGATGATGTCTGTTACTCAATTTAGTATGGAGTATTTAGTGTTGAGTATTAAATGTAATTTAGCATTATAATTTAAATTCAGTATTCCTCACAACCTTTCATATAAGAATTGAAGTTACCCTAGAAAGAAAAATATAGTAAAATTAATTTAAGAAAAATCTAAACAGAGTTATAAGGGGAATAAACACACACTTTAACCATAAAAGTTAATAGAGTTGTTAAAATTCATCATGAAGCTGCCATTGTTTTATCTGGTGGCCAAGAAAAGCAAGGAAATGTGATTACCTTATATGTCTCCTTTGAAGAGGGAACATACCAGATTCTTAGCAAAACTTCCCTTAGTTCAGATTCTGAAAGAATTTTATTATTTAGGATATTTCGAGGGGGTAAAATAAAAGAATTGTTGTTCACAATAGTTTCACAGCCATTATGAAAATAAAATGTATATAGTTGTTTCTCATAAAAGCTGACTGAAAGATTGAAGTCATAACAATGAAAGGCAGGTCAGTGCACATAGTTATTTGAGATGATATTGAAATGTAGTCCATGTATACTGTAGGAGATTCCAAATTCTAATTCACTTTGAGAATATGTTAGACAAGTAAGAGTGTATATACATAGCTTGTTCCTAAAATTATCTTCTCGAAATATTATCTTTCTCATCTGGGTTTCTGTGAGTAGCTGGGTCTCAGAGAGAGCATGATATATTCTGTCCTGTGTGATCTGTACTGCTCATTGATTTCTTGCACAAATATTTCTTTCTTAGTAGCTTCTGTGTCCCAAGATATCACCTGGTTCGTTTGACAACAGACACCTGCTCTCATGAGCATGTGCTCTAGTGAGAGAGCCCAAAGAGAGCAAGGAAATAAGCCATCAGGAGATGGGCAGACAGTAAGAGGTGCTATGCAAGAAAAAACCCAGGATAATGAGACAGAGGTGGGATGAGGTGTGGCCCTGGGGATGCATGTAGGGTTGGCAAAGTTTTATAGAGGGTAGTAAGTCAAGGCCTCTCTGACTCCACATTAGACCTGAGGCCAGAGAGAAATAAAGAAGCCAGACATAGGGATACCTGAGGAAAGAGAAGCTGTTCCCAGAAAGAGGGAACAGAAGATGCAATGATGCCCTTTTAGCTCATTTTTGCCTATTTGAGGCATTAATGGGTTACATAACTCAATGTTTAAGTAGTGAAGTATAAATATTAAATGAAGGATTCTTAGGCTCATTCTGGCATTGCACCTTTTCTCATTATCTGGTTCAGCAGGAAGCCTTTTTGCCTCCCATGATGGTGGTGGTATCACAAGGCAGCTTTTGAAAAAGAAGTTGAATAGAACAGGAGGCTGTGTCCTTGAAAGAGGTAAACAGACTTATGTTTTCTTTGGAATATTTTCTATAAGATGAGGAAGATTTTAATGGGAACAGACTTGCTTCTTCTAAAAAAAATACTGGATCAAGAGATGTAAATTTGCTGCTTATTAAAAATAAAATTTTTAAAGCTAGGAATATTGAAGTTCAGTATTGAAAGAATCTAGTAAATTGATGGGCCTACTACTGCAAACACCAAAATGTGGGGTCATTTTAGTTACACTTTTAATTTATGTTCAGGGACTTTTCTCTGAACTAAAGGGTAAAATGAGGAAAATCATCTGCAAACGGCCAACAGAGGAGTTAGGCCTTAGCAGAAGGAAGTATTTAATGAGGTCGTCTTGCCTTATCTACCAAGAAGCTTAGGACTATGGATTTGGAAGCATATTTCTGGGAACTAAAGAGCTATATGTCCTTACTTTAAGGTTATGTCACACACCATTCCCCAAGTAAATATATTCCCAAACTTATTACGGTTTTAAGCATTAAACCGAGTGCCTCCCATGGGGTTTATTTTATACTTTTTAAAAGTAACAAAGCATTTGATAGAAAATCTTGAATAAAATTCTTTGTTCAATTTAACTCAGTACAGTTAAGTCAGTCTTAGTTTCTTCAGTATCCTTGTGAAATAACCTACAAACGTATGATCATCTTCAGGGGGTGCTTTTGGCCACAGAATGTTCTCATTCAGTTAGGCTTGCCAGGTCCTTCAGCCGGAAGATCTGTCCTACACCACACCATGCGAGAAGCCACGAAATAGCCTCTGGCACTAGAAACCACCGCTATTATTTGTAACTTGGAATGAGGGCCTCAACACTTCTGATTTTACCATAGCTTGTAGTATTTAGATTTTTGATTTGGGCTGTCTTGATGTGGCTGGGGCTGTGTGTACATCTCTTTTTCCTTTTAATTTCATTTTTGAAGTCATACTATTGCCCAGCAGACTTGGGGGACAGGATCTTCATTCAGTTGTCTGGATGCCTTCATGGGTAAACACTGGTTCTTATTCATCTTTGGGCCACGAGTACCTAAGCGTAGTTCCTGTTCTTATAGCAGTCCTCAATAAATGTTCGGGGAATGAATGGATGGACAGACGGATGATTCCTCACACTGTTGCTACCCACTTACAGCTCTGCTGGCTGGGCTCAAGCCATGATGTTGGTGATGTCTAAAATATATTCTACATTTTTTCCTTGTTTCATGAGCTGCTTTTATTTTAATGCTCAAATCGAATTATTTAATTCATTTGTTTATGCCATTGGCTGAATTTGGACTGTATATTAATGTTTAGAATTAAATCATTTGCATACATTCCAAGTTTGGGGCTTTTAAAATCTTTATTCCGTGGGTGATACTAAAAACAGAATTCATGGATGACTTTCGCATTCACCAAATGTTTCTTTTGAACATAGTAAATGGTGAACTATAAAAAGAAACATTTCAGTCATCACCATAGAGAAGAATAAAATAAGACCTGCATTTTGGATGCAACAAAAGATTGCATTATTATTGTCATCCTGTAGGAACCTCATGTCACCCCATTGTGTGTGTATCACTTGTGTGTTTTCTGGTTAAGACCAAAAGGGAAAAAAAAATGTTTGAACTGAAATGCCTACCATTTCCCTGTCCTCCCAGAGATTCAAAGGGAGTGGAGGCCTGTCCCCTAGGTTTCTGCTTCAACCTGACATGTAAGCATCTTTTGAAATGAAAAACAAAACAAATCCTTTATAGAAGCAACACAGTCCCTGCTACTTGTTTGATTTAAGATACCAGGAAACTCTAACATTGGTCTTAAATTAAGTTGGTAGAGGAATGTTTGCTCATTTAAATTCATCCTTATGAGGAACAAAACTTAAATGTAGTGTTTTCAGGAGAAATCTTTCATGTCAGTAAAATTTATTATTGCATCCTGACATTATAAACTGTACTCTTAACCATTTGTGATTTAAAATTATCATTTTCTTCCCCTCTGAAGTTCAAGCAGCTGTCCTCAAAACTTTTAATTTTTTTGCTGTTTTACTTTTTAAATTAAGAATTCAGCTCGGAGGGCGCCTGGGTGGCTCAGTGGGTTAAAGCCTCTGCCTTCAGCTCAGGTCATGATCTCAGGGTCCTGGGATCGAGGCCCACATCGGGCTCTCTGCTCAGCAGGGAGCCTGCTTCCTCCTCTCTCTCTGCCTGCCTCTCTGCCTACTTGTGATCTCTCTCTGTCAAATAAATAAATAAAAATCTTTAAAAAAAATCAGCTTGGAATAAAGAGGCAGATGAAAGGGAAGGTATAGAGAAACATCTAATTCTTGAATGTGTTTTAGATTTTCTGTTTATTCTTTGAATATATGTTCAGGATCTAACATTAGAAAATACAAAATCATATTGCTAACATAAGGCAAAGTATATGAAAGCAATCTAATAAAAATAAAGGAACGTATAAAGTATTATCATTAATAACTTTATTAAATCAAATCTGAAGATTTAGGACTAAATGAACAAAGTCATACATTTCAGCCTTTTGGTAGAAGAAGCAGGAGCAAGAAAGCAAACTTACATTTCTTTTATTCCATTTTATTACATAATCACAGAGGAATCCTGAAACTTGCTGATCACAATGCATACCTTTCTTTTCTAAAAAAACTGCCTTTCTCCTAATGCTCTGTTTCGTATATGGATGCCCCTAATTCTTAGGGTTGCAGTAACATGCCATCTTTGATTTCTAAGAGCAAATCTAATAGTAAATAGAAGTTTCATTTCCACTATTTAAATATGTCAGTTTCTTCTTCCTCTCCTAATACATTTTCCATAGTATATTATCGCCTGTGTATGCGTGCATGTGAGCATACATCTCAAATGCAGGCATTTTCCATTTCCAGCTCATCTCTGTCTATTTCGGTAATCAATCTTTTTAGCTGACACCATAACATTTGCACACCTTTTTGTTGTTTGTTGTGTCCTTCTGGTCCAGCGATCGGACCATGATGGGGAGGCAGCCCTGGGAGTTGCCCCACTGGGCAACAGGATACTCATGCCCTGCAGACTTGTAAAGGATGTAATTGGTGACACCGAGCTAGCTTTTAATGAGCGCTCACTCTGAAACACTAAGCCGAGTAAGAACTTTCTGGCAGTCCTCTCAGCCGTCCTCTGAGATTGATAGAACGGTTTTGTTCCTGCGTCACAGAGGAGGAAACAGACTGGTGAGATTGTCGTTCCTCATCCTTCCTGACACACGGCAGTGTTGCTAGCACATAGCCCAGTAGCGAGCACCTGGCAGCACTGGGTGAATGACTTCATGAGAGTCACCTGCCCTGGTCAATGTCAAGGCCAAAAGGAATGCGTGGCATCTGATTCCAAACTCAGTCACCTAACCTAATATATATATCATGTTACCATCACCTAGAGACAATGGGAGGAGCAAGGAGGGCCTAGGGGGGAGGGCAATAAGAGCTAGTGGCATGGAGGCAGAATCGAGTCTAAGTCAGGAAAGAGGAAGACAGTAAGCAGACGCAGCTGTTTCTGTAGCTTTGCCAGCCCAACATGGAAAAGTGACAGCCGGATATGAGTGTCAGCATTTCACTATAAAGTTTGCATGGCTGAGAGTCCTGGACTCTTGAGGAACAGGTGACCACTTAATTGTCCATGGAAATGAGAGGAAGTCTCCGGAAGCAGCAGTCTGCACTCAGAGATCCCTACCCAACCTAGGAAGAATGAGCCGGACTCGTCCGTCCTCGCACAGTGGGGCTAGCGCCAGGAAGAACTATTCCCTTCACGACAGAGGAAAAAGCCAGATGGAAAGGATCAGAGTTGTGCCTGAGAGAGTACCCTGGAAGCAGAGTCAAGCTGGTCCCCAAAGGAAGGAAGGCTTATGAAGTGGGGGGAGGTCTGGACAGCACCAGAAGAAGGGAGACCGAGGGAAGATGGTGGCAGGGGGTAGCAGATTGAGGGAATCAGTAACTGCAGGGAGGATCAGATGGACACCTTCCCAGTACCAAAACACTGAGCTAATCAAAGCAAAGCTACGTCTAAGGGGCGGTGGTAGATGCTGATAGAACAACCTCTAAAGACTAACGGGAAATAGTAAGTCCGGGGCAGAGGAGGACAACGAATTACTATCCTCCTTGCCTCTGAGAGAACCTTTCTTTTGTCCTTTTCTTTTTTTCACGTTCTTTTCTTTGGACAGAAAAGACATCCATTCTTAAGCCAGTCATCAATTCACAGATTATTTGTCTGTACTTGTTAGGGGGGAAATGCTGTCATCTATTTTATATATGGAGACAAAATTCTTTTTTTTTTTTTTTAAAGATTTTATTTATTTATTTGGCAGAAACACAGCTAGAGAGGGAACACAAGCAGAGGGACTGAGAGAGGGAGAAGCAGGCTTCCAGCTGAGCAGGGAGCCCAACCTGAGGCTCGATCCCAGGTCCCTATGATCAGGACCTAAGCTGAAGGCAGTTGCTTAACCAACTGAGCCACCCAGGCGCCTCTGGAGACAAAATTCTTAAAAGAGTATATTCTGGGGCACCTGGGTGGCTCAGAGGGTTAAACCTCTGCCTTTGGCTCAGGTCATGATCTCAGGGTCCTGGGATCAAGTCCCACATCGGGCTCTCTGCTCAGCAGGGAGCCTGTTTCTCCCTCTTTCTCTGCCTGCCTCTCTGCCTACTTGTGATCTCTCTCTCTGTCAAATAAATAAATAAAATATTTTTTTTAAAGAGTATATTCTGATAGTCACAGTCACAGTCCATAACATTCTGACTACTGAAACAGTTTGTTTGTTTTTTTATAGCCAAGCCACTCATCTACTAGTAAAGATCATAAAGAAAATAAGATATTTAAAAATATGGTTTAAGAGCGCCTGGGTGGCTCAGTGGGTTAAAGCCTCTGCCTTCAGCTCAGGTCATGAACTCAGGGTCCTGGGATGGAGGCCTGCATCAGGCTCTCTGCTCAGCAGGGAGCCTGCTTCCTCCTCTCTGTGATTCCTGCCTGCCTGTGATTTCTCTCTGTCAAATAAATAAATAAAATCTTTAAAAATAATAAAATTAAAAAAATGAAAATATGGTTTAAAAAATAACAGGATAGCTTCAGTCATTTTTTTAAAGATTTTTATCATTTATTTATTTATTTATTGTGAGAGAGCAGAGCGGGTGGGGGAGGGGCAGAGAGCAAGAGAATCTCCAGCAGATTCCCCACAGAGCGTGGAGCTGATGACACAGGGCTCAGTCCCATGACCCTGAGATCATGATCTGAACCAAAATCAAGGGTCAGACACCCAGCAAACTGAGCCACCCAGGCACCCCTAGCTTTAGTCATTTTATGTTTCATTAAGATGTCATTCACAGGCTATACTGGGTGTATACTCATGAACTTAGTCACACGCAGTCAAAAGAAATACTTTGTTGGGCGCCTGGGTGGCTCAGCAGGTTAAAGCCTCTGCCTTTGGCTTAGGTCATGATCTCAGGGTCCTGGGATCGAGGCCAGCATCGGGCTTTCTGCTCAGCAGGGAGCCTGCTTCCTCCTCTCTCTGCCTGCCTCTCCACCTACTTTTGATCTCTCTCTCTGTCAAATAAATAAATAAAATTGTTAAAAAAAAAAAGAACTACTTTGTTGCAATGGTAACTCTCTTGAAATATATTTGAGAATTCTTCCTTTCAGCCAGTTCTTTGAGATGTGAGTTACCAATATTAACCAGAAGAGATAGTCTTGCAAATAAGGGATGATCTCATGGACTTATTTATACCAATACACATTGATTTAGAAGTGAAAGGCATGATAAAAATACTGTTGGTGTTTGTGTTTGCCATATCCAAGGTCAAGCAATATTATTTACACTTAGTCACTACCATATCTCTAGTCTCTATTATGATGTAGACATTTCTGTTCTAGGTCAGTCAGTCTCTATGCCTCCCAGATACCTTTGGAAATTTAACTTCAAAAACACTTTGTCAACAAAGCAAAACTTCAGTCGAGATTTGTATTGAGTCACTATTTCCTTTTCTTTGAGGAAATAAAGCTGGCTTGCTCTGGGCCCAGCAAAGGCTGGGGGGTGGGGCAGCAGGCCTGCTTGCTGGGAGTCAGTACAGTGTCAGCCAGGTGAGGGATTTGCAGGGCTCCTTGCTGTGTCCCGCTGGTGTCTTACTCACAGTCTTGTCACATCATACATTGTGACATCCCCTGTTGCAAGCAGACACTTATGATGTTTGGGGAATCTTGGGAAGAAACAAAATAAGTGACACACAGTGTTCCATTAGGTTGAGGTATACAACGTAGTGGTTTGATAAATTCTATAGGCTTTGCTATGTGCAGCTTACCACAAGTATAACTATTCCACACTGCTAGTACAATGCCATACCAGAGTGTTTTTGAAATGTATATTCAGCAAAAAAGTTAGCAAGGAAAATCCTGTTGAAAATGCATTGATATTTTCCCATAAGATCCAAATTTATCTCTTCATTATCAAAAACTACTGTTGTTGGTTTTTTTTTCACACTATGTTCCATTAGAGAACATTCACTTTCTTCTAGGATTCCTCAGTATTTTAACTTCTGTAGGTTCCAGAAAAAAATCCACACCTCCTTCAGGGCTGCAGCCCCTCATCCCAGAGGATTACCTGAAGACAGATACAAGTGTTAGCTCAGAGACATCTCACATCCACGAGGCTGTGAAACACCCAACTCTGAAGTTGTGGAAGATAAATAAAACAATCTGAATTCTTTTTTTAAAAAACATTTTACTTATTTGACAGAGAGAAACACAGCTAGAGAGGGAACACAGCAGGTGGAGTGAGAGAGGGAGAAGCAGGCTTCCCACCGAGCAGGGAGCCCGGTACAGGGCTCAATCCCAGGACTCCGGGATCATGACCTGAGCCAAAAGCAGACAATTAATATCTGAGCCACCCAAGCGCCCCAAGCAATCTGAATTCTGAGCCCAAGACTCGTTATTTCTGGGATTAAAACCTTAGTAATGAGCTGGTTCAATTTGAGCCAAATTTTGTGTTTCTTTCTTTCATTTGGAATGCTGACAGTTGGCTGGAATTATGGACTAATGATGGCATGGGATTGACTTTTCAGGCTCATAAATAGAAAGCAATATGCTACCTTCTGCGGCACGTGTAACCATGAATTAGCAATAGTGCATTTTACCATGGTAACGTTCTACCCATTAATGCTCAAACTGAGTGCAATACGGGGCTTTCTCTGCTCTGGGGATCCTCTATGTCTCTCTGTTCTGAATCTAGGTAATTACATAAGGGCTGGAAGGAAACAGAAACAATGTATTTGATATCCAAACAGTTCTAGTGGCAATCCAGAATGGAATTAGATATACTCACTACGGAAAGTATATAATACACTAAACATCTTGCTTTCATTTTTTCATATCTTGCTATATTTTTCTTTCTTTTTTAAAAATATTTTATTTATTTATTGGACAGAGAGAAACACAGCTAAAGAGGGAACACAAGCAGGGGAAGTGAGAGAGAGAGAGAAGCAGGCCTCCTGCTGAGCAAGGAGCTCAAAGTGGGGCTCAGTCCCAGGACCCTGGGAACAAGACCTGAACCGAAGGCAGACACTTAATGACTGAGCCACCCAGATGCCCCACTACTTGTGTTTCTTTAACCTAGATTTTTTTCTGGCAAAATTTGGATATTTGTGTCTAGGTAACTTCATTCCAGGACTCCAAGTAATTTACGAGTGGTACAGCTTCTGCATATAGGGAAATTAAATGACAAGTGGTGCCATCCCCAGTTGACAAATCAGGTTATTCGTTTATCTCTTCCAGAAATAACTGGGATTGGGACCATACATTTCAGAACGTCAATAGTGAGAAATATGAACCAAAAAAGTGGGCAATGATTTCCTGTTTTTCTAACATTCTCAAAAATCACTTCAAAGAGAAAGTAAGCAAAGCTAGCTCTCAGGGACACTGACCTAACTTCTCTTTATTATTTCTGAGCTCCCCAGTTCTCATCCCTGTCTGAGCAGCTGCATGAATGAGTGTGTGCATGGCTGTGCAGGCCATCCATCCCGTGGGCCAATGGCCTCCACAGCTCTGCCAACACCATCGTGGCTAGAGACGGTAGCTGTCTCTGAACATCATGCTACCATGGACGGATTTCCTTTGCAAGCTTCCCTCCTTCCCATCCACAACAAAGCCGAACCGTCAACAGCATTCACGGAGAATCAGGCCAAGTTGTCAAACAAAGGTGTTTTCATTCCTGTTCTCAGATCTGTTAAGTAGATTTCTGTTTTGTTATATTTTAAAATAAGTCATTTTCACCAGAAGTTGATATGACGCCTCTGACTTGCCAGGAAAATGCGGAGGAGGAGGTGGGAAGCAAGGGGATTGTCCCAACATGGCTCTTCTCTCTAAGGATCTATTTCAAGATGTATTTTTCCCCACCCAACCCCCCCTCACATCTCTCCTTGCATTGGCTGTTCAAAACGACAGGATGCACCAGTAGTGGTTTCTAACACTGCCTTAGCGAATTTACAACAGGGCTTCATGCTCATCCTTTCAGATCTGTGGCGAGGCCTCCCTTTCCCCCTGCAAGCCCCATTGTGAACTCATTCTTACTGTGATCTATACAGCAAGCAAGAGACTCTAAACTTTCTAATGCAATAAGAATTAAAATTTTGGATGATAAAAGTTATTACACATGAGTGAGTTTGTCTCTCCGAATCAGGGAAATAAATTAGGTTCCCTGCTTTGTAGCATATGGTATCCTCAGAATTGCCTTTGTATAATTATAACTCTGTTTATTAAAAAGAATTATGTAACAGTATGGTTGATTTATTCTGACGTGATTGGCTTAGTAACTTAATTGGACTAAAGCAATATACCCGAGATAAAATTAATTTAATTAGCTGATTCATTTCAGGATGACTAGAACCCCTCATCACACTTTGATAATCTTCTGAAAAGGTGTGTAGGCAAACAAGGAAAGTTCAAGAAAATCGGATACCTATGTGGCATGTTGATTAAGAGAGAAAATGGGGAAAAAACAGAGTAGCCAAGTACCTGTAGCCAGAGAGTTGAAAAATAATACTTTACCTCAAGCTCTTAGCTCTTTTTTTTTTTCCCAATGGACAGATTTTCTCAAAGATGTCTGCAGTCCTACAACCCTATCTTTCTAAGTTAACCAGGACCTAGTTACTCAAATCCACTCCTGACTTGTCCCTCCCTTTTCTACTGCAGATTGCTGTCATGATCCTCAGCTGGTCAGGCCTTTTGTGCCACTGAGCATGAATTTGAGCCAAGTTTGAGTCATTGTGCATGATTCTTTCTTGTGGTTTGAGAACTATCAGTGTACAAATTTGTACCATTTCAACAAAAAAGGATTTTAGGGAGCAGATATGGATGGATTAGGAAAAAAATGTCATAGCTGTTACAAAAACAATTCAAAGTGTTCATATCCAAATAATTCAAGGGTCAAGAACTATATCTTCTCACCTGCTTCCTGTCTGTTCTCCCTGCTTGTGTTTTTTCCCCCTTCATATAATAATCTATTCCATACAGTGCTGGTAGATAATATATTATATATCTTTTTGTTTCTTTATGCATATGCACAGTTTCTATCTCATTCCTGAGGCAGATTCACTACTGCTAGGTTAATCTTACACTGCATCTTTGATCATATGTCATTTCCCTACTTGAGAGCAGATGGCTTTTCATCAGCTAAACTGCAGAGGGGAGAAAATCACAGTTCTTCAACCTGATGTTCAAGTCCCTCTGTAACCTGCTGCCATCATATTCCTCTGGCCTTGCCTAACGTGACCCCATTGCAGATGACAGGCACTGGGGACTTCTTGCCCTTTCCTTCCTCTGCCACTCCCTTCCTTCTCCTTTGTGCCCTGCGTACCTTAACTCATTCCATATTCTATTCCCACTGTAGCTCCTCACCACATTTCAATGCCGTTTACCATAAGAAACCTTTTCTGATCATCGGGGTCAATGCTTACTCCTCCCTCTTCTGAATGTGTGTGTGTATGTGTGTGTAACATTTGGGAGACAAATATTGTGAATGTTTGTTTGTGTCTACTAGTTTTGTTTAATGAGGGCTGTGGCTCTCCTTCTTTCTGCCCATGCCTCCTGGTATGTCAGTCAAATCTGGAAACTGAGATGGCATTCAATGATTACTTGTTGCAACAATGAAAGCACATTATTATGATTGTGTGTGATATTGCTTATGATTGCTGCTACTTTATTTTTTTACTGATACAGACATACTTCAGAGATCCTGCGGGTTCGGTTCCAGACCACGGCAGTAAAGCAAATATCATACGGAAGCAAGTCAAATGACATTTTTAGTTTTCCAGCACCTATAAAAGTTATGTCTAGGGGTGCCTGACTGGCTCAGTCAGGCAACTCTTGATCTCGGGGTTGTGAGTTCAAGCCCCACACTGGGTATAGAGATGACTGAAAACTAAAATCTTGAAAAAAAAGTTATGTTTACACTCTACTATGGTCTGTTGAGTGAGCAATAGCATTATGTCTAAAAATGCACACAGCTTAACTATGCAATACTTTATTGGTAAAAAATTGCTAGCCATTATGTCTAAAAATGCACACTTAACTATGCAATACTTTATTGGTAAAAAATTGCTAGCCATTATCTGAACTTCCGGCAAGATGTTGATGGCTACTCACTGATCAGGGAAGTGGTTGCTAAAAGTTGGGATGGTTGTGGCAATTTTTTTAAAACAAAGTAACAGAGAAGTTTACCACATCGATTGACTCTTCCTTTTATGACGCAATTTCTCTATAGCATGTGACACTGATAGAATTTTTACCCACGACAGAACTTCTTTTAAAGTTGGAGTCAGCCCTCTCCCAACTTGGCACTGTTTTATCAACTAAGTTTATGTAATATCCTAAATCCTTTGTTGTCATTTCAACAATCTTCACAGCATCTTTACCAGGAATAGATTCCATCTTAAGAAACCACTTTCTCTGCACATCCATAAGAAGCAATCCCTTATCCGTGAAAGTTTTCTCATAAGATTGCAATTCAGTCACATTTTCTGGCTCCACTCTAATTTTAGTTCTCTTGCTGTTTCCACCCCATCTGCAGTCACTTCTTCCACTGAAGCACTGAAGTCTTGAACCCCTCAAAGTCAACCAGGACGGTTAGAATCAACTTCTTCCAAACCCAGTGGATGCTTGATGTTTTGACCTCTTCCCATGAATCATGAATGTTCTGGATGGTATCTGGGAAGGTGAATTCTTTTCAGAAGGTTTTCAGTTGACTCTGCCCAGATCCATCAGAGGAATCATTTAGGACAGCCATTGCTTTGCAAGTATATGTTTTTAATAATAAGACTTGAAAAGTCAAAATTACTCCCTGATCCATGGGCTACAGAAGGGATGTTGTGTTAGCAGGCATGAAAACAACCTTAATCTCATTATCCCTCTCCATCCGAGGTCTTGGGTGATCAGGTGCATTGTCACTGAGCAGTAATATTTTGAAAGGAATCTTTTTTTCTGCAAAGTAGGTCTCTTAGCAATGGGCTTCCAATATTCAGGGAACCATATTATAAACAGATGTGCTGCCATCCAGGCTTTGCTGTTTCATATATACAGCACAGGCCAAGTAGATTTGGCACAATTCCTAAGGGCCCTACGATGTTCCGAATGAGAAATAAACATTGGCTTTAGCTTCAGGTCACCAGGTGCATTTGCCCCTAACAAGAGAGTCAGTCTGTCCTTGGAAGTTTTCAAGCTGGACACTGACTTCTCCTCTCTAACTATGGAAGTCTGAGAGGGTGTCTTCCAATGGAAGTCTGCTTTGACTAAATTGAAAATCTGTTGTTGAGGGTAACCACCTTCATTCGTTATCTCAGCTAGATCTTCTGAATAATGTGTTGCAGCTTCTCCATCAGCACTTCCTGCTTTACCTTCTACTTTCAAGTTACGAAAATGACTTCTTTCCTTAAACTTGATGATCCAAACTCTGCTAGCTTCAAACTTTTCTTCTGCAGGTTCCTGACCTCTCTCAGTATTCATAGAAATGGGGAGAGCTAGGACCTTTGTCTGGATCAGGCTTTGGTGAAGGGAATGTTGTGGTTGGCTTGATCTTCTATCCAAACCAAAGAAACCTCCATTTTAGCGATAAAGCCATTTCCCTTTCTTATTCGTGTGTTCACTGGAGTAGCACTTTTCATTTCCTTCAAGAAATTCTTTTTTGCGTTTGCAACTTGGCTGGCTATTTGGCACCGGAGGCCTCGCTTTCAGCCTGTCTCGGCTTTCAACATGCCTTCGTCACTGAACTTAATCATTTGTAGCTTTTGATTTAAAGTGCGAGGCGTGTGACTCTTCCTTTCACTTGAACGCTTAGAGGCCATGGTATGGTTATTGACTGGTCTAATTTCCACTTTGTTGTGTCTCGGGGAATAGGGAGGCCCAAAAGGAAAGAGAGAGAAAAGATACTGGCTGGTTGGTGGAAGGGTCAGAACACATTTATATATTGTTTGCTGTCTTATGTGGGCATGGTTGATGGTGCCCCAAACAGTTACTATGGTAACACACAAAATCACTGATCACAGATCACCATAACAAATACAGTAATAAAGAAAAAGTTTGAAATATTGCAAGAATTACCAGAATGTGACACAGAGACACGATATGAGCAAATGCTATTGGAAAAACAGCATCGATAGACTTTCTTGAAGCAGGGTTGCCATAAACCTTCAGTTTGTAAAAAAAAACAAAAACAAAACCTAGAATATCTGCAAAATGCAAGAAACTGAAGTGCAAGAAAATGAGGTGTGCCTATAGGCAGTCCCCTTGGTTCTGCCTCTTTGTTTCAGTGTAGATTAGGGTTGCACTGCATTGCATTGAACTTGGGTGCCTTGATTTCTTTTGTTGTAGGAACAAAACCGTGAAAGAGAATAGAACAGAAGGTGCTTCTATCATGAGTGTTGAAGTGATCGAGGAAATCTATATAGGACAAAAGACTCATTTATCAGTGCCATGAAAATCCTTTGAATAACCACAGTGGTTTTTTTTCTTTAAAATCTTTTATCCCTTGTCGTCTAAGGTAATAGATATATCTCTAAAGATTAGATAAAGATTTTTGCACACAATGCAGGAAGATGAAAATATATTTTCCAAAATAAAATTAGAAGTAGTGATTATCTTTTGGGGGTGAGTCCATTCATTGTTGTGTACTATCCCAGGTGTTTTTTTCTTTATCGTTTTATTTAATTGCAAGAACAAGCCCATAAGCTCCATATCATTACCATTTTCCAAATAAAGAAAATAACTTTTAGAAAGTGATAAAGTGGTTCAAAATCTAAAACCTAATCCAAACTCTGCTTTTTTTCCATGACACTGGACTTCATCTACATATGGGAATGGAGATGTACAGTTTAACTAGACAATAGAACAACAGCTTTGTGTTGGTCACTGCATTATTAACCACAGATTAGACTGGCAGTGTCTTTCAAAGGATGACCCATTACATAATGATTCAAAGAAGCACTCTCCTTATTAGTTACCTGAAGGTTGTGTGTTGTGTATTTTATAGATACTGATTAGGATACCAGCAATTTCAAGGGCACAGGGGGTGGGGGGTGGAGAGGATTTCCAGTTCTGACTAATTCCAGCACATTACTCTTGACTTGATGGAGAATATACCTGGAAGGCTGAGACATTCCAGAGACAGATTGGCTCTGAAATATGTAGTAAAATGTGTGGGATTGGTAACATGGAAAAGTAAGAAATAAGGATACCATAATGGGATCCTAACTCCAAAACCTCCCACAAAAATCAGTCTCACCCATTAGATTTTTTTTGTGTTTTTATTTTAGGTATTTATAGTACCTAGGAGATTTATGATCTTTTAGATCAATAAAAACCAAGTCCAGACATCCAATATCATGGATTTTCCAGACTAGTACCGTATTTATGTTTAAGCATAACTTTTTGCCTGCTACAAACTCCTTGTTTGACCTGACCTCAAACAACTGACTTCCTCAAGATTTTACTCTTGGCTTTCTTGCTTTGTAAAATCTTCTTTACCACAACCTAGAAATACCACCCACTATCAAGACTAATTACCACTTACAAACTGAGGGCTTCTAGATCTATACCTCTGAACCTGACCATTTTCCTGATTTCCTTCTCTTGATTCTACATTTTTATTAAGATGCCTCTTAACTACCACAAGGTCATTGAATTCCCTAGTTTCTCTTCTTGTCCCTGAACATCCTCTACTCACCATATTGCCTATCTTCATTAGTGGTACCATCACCCATCCAAGTATTTAAATACAAATCCCTAGGATCATCCTGGGTGCATTTCTCCTTCACCTCCCTTAGTCACCCTCACCAGTACTAGGTCCTATTCATTCTGCCCTGTCCAAATCTCCTACCACTCCTGGCATCTCCCTCTGGCTTTTTACTGTCACCTTTCTAACTGGCGTTCACTCCGTCTATTCTATATTCCACTCTTCTTCAAGCACACATTCACTTTTCAAGGTTTGACGCAAACACAACTGTGGTTCATAAAGCTTTCTCTAGCTTGGACCTTTCTTCTTCTCTGCCACCAATCACATTGAATAGTTACTTTATCTCATTGCCTCCCTGTGATATTATGAGTTATAAGGAGTATATATTTGGTCATTCAGATGACCAAAATGTATTTCTCATGTATATTTGGTCTTTTTGGTTCTTAACTCACAGCACACTAAACCCTTGGAATTTCCTGAACAATAAGAGTAGTGGGGGCATCTTTTGTTATAATACTTGATCTCATCTTCATTTCCTAAAATCGGTTCAGAGCCATAAAGGTGTAATAGGTGTCTCATTGTTGATAACAAGCCCCTTTGTACCACAACTGGGTTTATGGTAATGAGGTGACTTGTGTAGCACCTAAGGATGGGGTTGGTTGCCAGGGGAGTCAAACCTGTGATTACAGGTTTGGAAAATTCAATCCCATGCCCCTGACTTCTAGGAAGTAGAGAGGAAATAAAGGTTGAATCAATCACCAGTGGCCAGTGATTTAATGAACCATGCCTGTGTAAGGAAGCCTCCATAAAAACACAAAAGGAAGGGGTTCAGAGAGCTTCCAGGTTGGGTGAACACATGGAAATTTGGAGAGTGGCCCACTTGGAGAGGGCATGAAAGCTCTGCACCTCTTTACCATACCTTGTCCTATGTATCTCTTCATTCTGGCCACCCTGAATGACATTCTTTTATAATAAACCTGTGATTAATCGAACACAAAAAAGGTAATTAGAACCTCCAACCTATAGGTGGTTGATCAGAAGCAGAAGCACAGGCAGTGACTTGGACTTACAGCTAGCATTCCAGTTGGGGAAGGGGGGCAGTCTCATGGGACTGACCTTGTAACCTGTAGGACGGGACGCTATCTCTGGGTAGGTAGGTAGTGTCAATCTATAAAAGAGGCAAAACTGAAAAAGATCAAAGAGCATTTATCTGGGTCTCAGAAACTCAGGGAGCATGGATTCCAGCAGTAACCAGATAAGTGTCCTGCCTACAGAGTGAATATAAGGGTTTTTATGACAAAAAAAAGGGGGGAGGAGCAATTAATGACTTGAATAAAAGAGGAAAAAAATTGTCAATTGGTGCTAACAGGCAGAGCTGCTTTTGGTTACACACTGATCAACTCTTCTATTGGTGTTAACAAATGAAACTACTCCTGGTGTACCTTAATTAGTTTAGCTAGTACATACTTTAAAAATTCACAACACATAGTCATATGATCAGGATGCCCATTATCCTGGGTTTTTTTATTTTTATTTTTTAAAGATTTTATTTATTTATTTGACAGAGAGAAACACAGCTAGAGAGGGAACACAAGCAGGGGAAGTGAGAGAGGGAGAAGCAAGATTCCTGCCAAGCAGGGAGCCCGATGCAGGGCTCGATCTCAGGGCTCCAGGATCATGATCTGAGCCAAAGACAGACGCTTAATGACTGAGCCACCCAGGTGCCCCTGTTCCGTTATCTTTATAAAAAATTGCTTATAAAATACTTGCTGTTTCTGGCCAAGTCCAAAGGTCTTTTTTGCCCAGTTCACAACAAGTTCATTAGCCATTTGTTTTAGAAAGGAAAATGGAGCTTTTCTCAAAATGGAGTCTGTCATGCCCAGAAATTTTATATAATTCCACGATAATGCTAGATTTGAGTTAAATTATAAGACACCCAGCTGGTGCCAGAGTACTGCTTATTGATGGGGAGAAAACAAGCCCACACACATTGAAGTTGGGTGCTCAGAACTTCACTCGCCTTCTAAAATACAAAGCTGAGAACAGAGATGGAGCCCTATTGATCTTTGCATTCCCAACACTCAGACTAGCCTAAGTAGTTAAGCTTTTATTAAATTGAATATCCCCAAGCTGAGTTCTGCTTCTCAGTAACATCCATGCAGTCTTTTAGACTTACCCTTTACCACTACCTAAAATGTCTCCTTCTTTTATTTGACATTTCATCTAATATTTACAAACAACATTCTGATTGATTCTGAAATCTTCTTGCTTCCTGAGGTACAACTGCAAATCTTTTCACCACCCCTGTCTTTATGTTCTGGAAACTTCCAGATCCTGGTCACACATCTTCTGGGGACAGCTCATTACTTAATGTTCTTTTTAGAACCAAGTATGAATGTCAAGTTGTGATTGAAGTCCATGGGTGCAAAAACCTCCTTCGATTGCCCCATATAATCTCCTTCTATAATGCAGCCAAAAATTGGGAGAATGTTGTTAGATGTTATAGCCCCTACTTGCATAAGTATAACCAAAGAACAACTAAACATACAGGTATTTTTTTTCACATGAAACAATTTCCATGGAAAATTTTTCAAGGTGTAAGTGCAAAGACTTCACATTTCTCTCCATTAGTTTCATTCTTTCCTTTTTGCCTTTCAAGATCTGCCTGATTCCTGGTTCTGTTATCTGACAGACTAATAATCTCTCCCAGGTTGGAGTCACCTGCAGATTTGATAAGTGGTTTCCCCCTTGAGTTACACAGATTATAAAATATATAGATATTTACTCAACTCCTATTTTAAGTCAGATATTCTCTCTAAATCTCTGTGACTTTCCAGTCTTTCTTTCTAAGCTATATGCAACTAACAAAATGGCTTTCTGTTTATCTTGATTTATTTAAATACACTTATCACTGGACCACTCATACTAAACAAGCTCAGAAATTTTTCAGTCAATAGAAAGATCATCTTTAAGGGAATTTCTCCTTCAAATCATTTCATTATAGTCCATGTTGATATAGGGAATGAGAAAGAATTTTTAGAAGATGTAACACAGCTTACTTCAATAAATTCACTTTTCTCAATTTCTGAAAGAAAGTTTCTGAAAGAAAGAAAGAAAGAAAGAAAGAAAGAAAGAAAGAAAGAAAGAAAGAAAGAAAGAAGGAAAGAAAGTTGGAGCACCTGGGTGGCTCAGTTGGTTAAGCGACTGCCTTCGGCTCAGGTCATGATCCTGGAGAACCGGGATTGAGCCCCACATCGGGCTTCCTGCTTGGCGGGAAGCCTGCTCCCTCTCTCACTCCCCCTGCTTGTGTTCCCTCTCTGGCTATGTTTCTCTCT
Source organism: Spilogale gracilis (assembly GCA_004023965.1). Classification (NCBI taxonomy): domain Eukaryota; kingdom Metazoa; phylum Chordata; class Mammalia; order Carnivora; family Mephitidae; genus Spilogale; species Spilogale gracilis. Next base: position 52,203 of record PITA01009182.1, on the reverse strand, counting down.
GTCAAATAAATAAAATCTTTAAAAAAAAAAAAAAAGAAAGAAAGAAAGAAAGAAAGGGAAAGAAAGAAAGGAAAAGAAAAGAGGAAAGAAGAAAGGTAACAAGTTCTATAAGGTATTTGAAGGATTTGTGCTCATTAAACAGGACAGGAAATGATTAAAGAACACAGAAGCTGCATTTTGAAAGGAGGAAATGTAGTTAATTGCTTGAAAGTCTGTTTTGCACAATACCAAATATTTGTGATTTGCCTCACTTTTTTTTTCATTTAATCTGGAGGCTTTATGTCAAATATACCATGCTGTATATAATCAATGACAATGAGCAAACTTCTAAAAGTGGAATAGAAAGAATAAGCAATGGAAATAGGAAGAGTCACATTATTCAGAATTATGAAGAGCCAGTTATTAGGACTTCAAATAAAAGATTAAGGGCAGATGAACCAGAGTACCAGCAGAAGGAACACTGAGAAGACCATAGGCTCAGAAAGATAGGTCAAAGAGATCACAGCACAGGCTCATAAAGCCAACGTGTCAAGGCAGGAGAAGGGCAAAGGCTGCTGGTGAAGCTTTGAGGTGCAGCACTCAAAAGACTGGGTCAGCAGACCTGATGATCTCCCTTCAATAGAAAGAAGTCCATATCCTCAGGTCTGACATTGACAGAACTTTAGATGAGACCTTCTCCTGAAAGAAGCTCCCGCCTTGACAGTTTAACAGAGTTAGTTTTTCAACGTTTTCTCTTTACCTAACCATGTGGATGCTTTTTAAAAAGTCCAATTATACATTTGACGCTCCTCCAGACCCATAGATATAACAGGTCACCTAAGAAGCTTCCTTACCCTCTCCGCTTCTCTAGGACTTTGCATTGGCCAAATTTCTCTACAGGATTCTAAAAACATTTTTGATTGCCTGAGATGATTGTATCCCAATCACAGAGTTCCCCTTCTGACACAGCCTTTTGAGATCAGCAGACTTGGAAAGCAATGTAGTCCATGATTTATTTCTAATTTGACATACTTTGGATGTGAATCAAGATGTCTGAGAACAATCAGCTAGTTCCTTAACCTTCTTTGCCACATTGGTCACATTTTTCTCATTTCTGTTTCCTCTTTATCCACATATCCATCAACACCGCCTACTCATCACAGCCTACACAGGCATCATTTTCAGATTTTGGCTCAGGTGCATGCACACAGATCAGAATTTGAGGCAATATATAAATCGTAAGAACTGAGAAGCATAACTAGAAACAACTGCAAAACTTTTGGGCAAAAACAACAAAGAGATACTATTACAAAAAGAAGTGAGTTTTAGGACTTGTGAAGCTGGGCTTGTCAAGCCATGCTCCTGCCTCCTCCTTGCAATGGTTTTAGTGGTGTTGTTCACTGTATGACCAGAATGATGACCTTGGGCCCTAAGATTCCAGCCCTCTCCTTGGGTTGACCTCTGTGATTTCTAACAGATCCATCACTTGGACTCCCAGGTTAAGTTGCCAAAGCCCTGGGGACACCATGCCAAAGAGCAGACTATTTGTGAGTTGCCACAGTGCTGTCCACTGATGAATTTATTTGGCATTTGGGTTTCCTTGGTCATCATTGCATTGTCAGCTCCTAGATTAGAACCTGCAAGAACAGATACTCAATCAAAGTGTGCTACTTAAATTTAACCAGACCTCTTCCTAAATCCCATCAGTTTACTTTCAATGATTTTTTTTTCCAACAAGAACAGAGTAGTGTCGAACCGATAGTTATCTGTCTATTCAACAAGTATTGCAGAGCCTCTGATTATGAGCACAGATAGCATATCTGATCTGGACAAACAAATGGAAAGTGGTTCCTGCTCTTAAAAAGCAAGTAGTATCATGGAGAAGGCAGAAACTGAATGATGAAAATAAATGATTAAATGCCATTTAAGTGTCTATGGATGCTCTGAAGGGGAAGAATAAGGAACTCTAAGACAAATGTACTGACCATCGGAAGAGACTTCCCTAAGGAGCTGAGGTTTAAGGTGAGAGAGAGGATAATGAGCAAGAGCAGAGGGAAGAACATTTCAGGGAGAGAAGAGAACGTAGGTGAAGCCCTGAGATGGTGTTGCTGTTATCTGTTACTATTATCTATTACGAATTTAATGGCATAAAACAACCAATTTACGGTGCTCATACATCCTGTGGGTCAGGATTTGGAAAGGCAGCAACCAGGATAGCTTGTCCCTGCTCCATAAAGTATGGGGCCTCATCTGGGAAGACTAATATATCTGAGTGACTTGTATTACTAGGGGCTGAAATCCACTGGAGTTACTAGGACACCACTCCCGGGACTGGGTCTTGTGCTGGCACAATGCGAAGACTTGGTGGAGTTGGGACCATAAAGCCAAGCCTCTAGAGGTGGAGTTGGGACCATAAAGCCAAGCCTCTACAGGTGGAGTTGGGACCATAAACCCAAGCCTCTACAGGTGGCCTGTCCAATGGTTTGCACTTCCACACAGTATGGTGCTCCAGGGGAGTCATGTTTCTTACATAATGGCTTAGGGCCTCAGAGTAAACAGCAGAAGACGCCTAGCCCTCTATAACCTGGCCTTAGAAGTGTTACAGGCTGACTTCTGTCTCTCCAAATTCATATATTGAATCCTAGGCTACTGCAGATGAAACTATATTTGGAGATAAAGCTTCTCAAAACATAATTAAGGTAAAATGAGACAATATGAATGGCCCTTCCACTATGAATGGTGCCCTCATGAGGGGAGACTAGGACACAGACAACACAGACCAAGGGACAAAGCATGTGAGGACACAGTGAGGTGACATCAGAATATTGCCTCAGAAGAAACCAACCTGCAAGCACCTTGATCTTGGACTTCCTGCCTCCAGAACTGCAAGGAAATAAATTTCTCTTGGTTAAGCCTCCCAGTCTGTGGTCTTTGTTACAATAGTCTTAGCAATCTGATACATTACATAGCTTTATTTCTTATGTCCTCTATTGGTCACAGCAGTCACAAAGCCACCCAGGTTCAAACAAGGGAGACATGAACCTCATTCCTTCTTCATGACAGGAGTATCAAAAGATAATGGTGCAGTGTTTTAAAACTGCAATGTGTTGGAAAGAACTTGGCAGTTGGAGGACCTAAAGGCCAGTGTGTCTTGCCATGGTGGGCAATGTGTCATGGGGGAAGAGGTAAACACCAGGAGGCAGTCAGGGATCTACTATTTGAGGACTTTTTCTTCCCTCCAAAGAACTCAGATTGTGCTCTAAGTGCAGCAAGATTTTAGAAGGTTAATCTGGAGAATGATGTTTTGATTTATATTTTTCAAAAGCACTAACACAGCTGTGAGGAAGAGGACAAATGGAAACAGTGATTATTACATGGACCGAGGCTCAGGTGAACAAAGTCATTGGCTTGGAAAAAAGGGACTGGTGGTGAAGATAGAGGGATGGGCAGGTACGAATAGGGTTTGAAGGTAAAACTGGCAAAACTTGATGAAGAACTAGATGTAAGCTTGCAGGGAACTGAAGGTAAGAAGGACTACTACCAGATTTCCAGCTTGAGAAACTAATGATCTTATTTTCTGGGATGGAAAAATGAGATAGATAGGGTAGGAAGATGAATGCAAATCGAAGGCTTTATTTTGGATACACAAAGCATCTTTTGAGCTTTCTTCAAATGGAATTTAACAAATCTCCCTGGAAACAATAATCCAGAAATGAAAAAGCCCCCATAATTTTGCTCACATTTCTCTCTTTTAATAAAAGTAGAGTACGGGGCACCTGGGTGGCTCAGTTGGTTAAGCGACTGCCTTCGGCTCAGGTCATGATCGCAGAGACCCGGGATCGAGCCCCACATCGGGCTCCCTGCTCAGCGGGAAGCCTGCTTCTCCCTCTCTCACTCCCCCTGCTTGTGTTCCCTCTCTCGCTGTGTTTCTCTCTGTCAAATAAATAAAATCTTAAAAAAAAAAAAAAACGTAGAGTAAAAAGAAATTAGCTGAAACTATCCAAGACAAACGTCACTTCCAGTTTCCAAGAGCTCTGCCTGCCCTCATCTACGGTTGAAGATCAACTCTAAGTATGCAAGTATGTACTAAAAACTGTGCTTTTAATAATTTTAATAAAAAAGATAGATTAGATGTGTAGAAAATATCAGTCTCACTTTATAAAAGAAGGACTACCACTTTTTTAAGAAACAAGTAAATTGGGGCGCCTGGGTGGCTCAGTTGGTTAATTGACTGTTTTTGGTTCAGGTCATGATCCCGGAGACCATCGGGCTCCCTGCTCGGTGGGAAGCCTGCTTCTCCCTCTCTCACTCCCCCTGCTTGTGTTCCCTCTCTCGCTGTGTTTCTCCCTGTCAAATAAATAAATAAATTTTTTAAAAAAGAAAAAAGAAACAAGTATCTCTAGTTTGTCCAGGAAAATAATCAGAATATATTAGAACTCTCTGTACATCTAGAAAAGAATAGAACTGTAAGCAGAATTCAGTATCAATCTCATTTTTTTTTTTAAGATTTTATTTATTTGACAGAGAGAAACACAGCCAGAGAGGGAACACAAGCAGGGGGAGTGAGAGAGGGAGAGGCAGGCTTCCTGCCGAGCAGGGACCCCGATGTGAGACTCGATCCCGGGTCTCCGGGATCATGACCTGAGCCGAAGGCAGTCGCCCAACTAACTGAGCCACCCAGGCGCCCCTATCAATCTCATTTTTTAAAGAAGAAATAATATATTTTCTTCTTGAGAACAGCAGGTATCACCTGTTCTGTAATGAAATATCTAGCAAAACCTAAGCAGAGTTCTGAACGTTGGGAGAAGAATGGACCCAGACACAGTCTATGGTTTTCTTTGGAAAGCAGGTAATTTAGTATAATATTTGGGCCAATATTCATTAAAGGAAATATTACAAAGAAATATAAATAAAGTTCTGATCTTTTTAACCCTAGAAAACTAATGAGAGTCATAAAATACCTTAATAATAACTGTGAGGAAATGGTTTAAACCCTTTAGCAACACTTTGTGTCTACCCGATTCCCAACACATAGACTAAAAAATAAAAACAGAAGTGATTAAAATGTTTTATAAAGCCACATCTGGATTTTTAATTGATTTTTTCCATTTTTTAAAAATTTCATTTTATTTTTTCAGTGTTCCAAAATTCATTGTTTATGCCCCACACCTAGTGCTCCATGCAATATGTGCCCTCAGTAGATTTTTTTTCCATTTTAATCTACAATTTTGGCTTTGTTCAGTAGGCACAGTTTGATGTCTAGAGCATGGCAACCATTTTTTATGAGGATTGAATAAGTGTGTCTACATTGTTGTTATAACATTATCTTCAGATAGGAATTTTTATTTATACTTTATGTTTATAAGCATTTATGTCTTAAGGAAAAATGTATTTCAGTTAAAAGACTTCTGTTTGACTTCTGCTAGATTAAGCACCTACTCATTAAAAATAATAATAGCTAATATTTTTTAGAACTTCTTATATGTCAGGTACTATGCTAAGTAATTGAAATGACTTTCTTTTTCATCCAAATACTTCTTATCAGGTGTGTGCTATTTTTGTATCCAGAGGATTAAAAATGCCATTTTAGAGATTGTGTTAGTCTGTTAGGGCTGCTATAGGAAAATACCATAGACTGGGTGGTTTAGACAACAGAAATTAATTTCTCCCAGTTCTGGAGGCTGAGAGTCCTAGATCAAGGTAGAGAGGGTTGGTTTCTGGTGAGACCTCTCTTCCAGATGGCATTGCAGATGGCCATTTTCTCTCTCTGTCCTCACATGGCCTGTCCTCAGAAGATCAGCATATAAAGAGCTCTGGAGTTCCTTCCTCTCATGAGGACACCAGTTCCCTCACAGTAGAGCTCATTTCATCCTAATTGCCTCTTTGAAAACCCTACCTCCATGGGGCGCCTGGGTGGCTCAGTTGGTTAAGCAACTGCCTTCAGTCCCGGAGCAACTGCCTTTGGTCATGGTCCTGGAGACCTGGGATCGAGTCCCACATTGGGCTTCCTGCTTCTCCCTCTCTCACTCCCCCTGCTTGTGTTCCCTCTCTAGCTGTGTTTCTCTCTGTCAAATAAATTAATAAAAAAAAAAAACCCTACCTCCAAATATAATCATATCAAGGGTTAGGGCTTCAACATAGGAGTTTTTTGAAGAACCCAGTACAATCCATACGAGATATTAAGAAACCCAAGATCATGTACACAGCAAACGTGGGAGTGGAGTTTAGAACCCAGGCAGTTTGACTGTAGAGCTTTATTTTACATATTCACTCACTTTGCCTTATATATTAACATCTCTGTCTGTCTTCCAGAAACCTTGGCAGGTACACAAAATTAAAAGCAATGTAATCAGCAGAAATTTATTTAGGTCAATAACATGAAAACATGTTTCATGTATTCAACCAATAAAGTTGGTCTTTCATTCTGTGTTGAAGATATTTTGTGTGTGTCTGTGTTTCTTTTTCTTTTTTCCAATTGATACCAAAAAAAGCACAACTTACTTCAGTATGTATTGACTATTTTTAATCTCCAGAAATCCTAAAGAAGGTATAGCAGTAATAATAATAGTCCATTTCAGTAACACAATTTCCGTATCTAGGCTTATAATCTAGAGGGAAATATATCAACATTATGTTAATTAAACTCTCAGTTGGCCATACCTTGGGAGACGTTATGAATAGTGCTGAAGATAAAGAGTCAATATGCAAATAGTTACAGTATCAAGATATAGTCAGGAAATTGTGGCACAGATGAGACAAACTCATACATGCATGAAAGAATATAAATGTAGATAATGTGAATGGCAGTAAATACTAGAAGCAGGCATACTGGAACAATGATAATACTTCTTACCTGTGCACTTGAAAATTCTTTACACATAGTAAATGGGTTTTTTAATGGAAGAAAATAAAAAAAGCACAGACACTGTCAGAGAAAGCCACTGATCATTGAAGCTGGAAAATACAATTCATCGTCAGAAGACTATTTTGAAATACAAAGAGCAACTATATACATAGCTTAGTGGAACAAATGTGGGATAAATTCGAGAACAGAAAGCAGTGTGTCTACAATGCCAAATATTATGTAACATAAGCCTAGAATATCCTTTTGCCTCAATCTTGAATTAAAACCATCTATGTGAAAAAGCTTGCTTTCATGAAATTTACCTAAAACAAAGAGTCACAATTTAACATCTATTAATAATTACTTGCCTTCGGGTCAACACACGTTTACTGATTCAGACCATCAGATGAGAAATCATAGCTTTTTGGATTCGTCTCTTTTCTCCATCCCCTCCCAGACTGGAACATTAGTAAAATATGTGGTAAAATCTGAGAGTGGAGGCTGGGGAGATACGTGGGTTAGTCTTACCTCTTCTGGGATGCAGAGTCCATTTAATACAGCATCAGAGATGAAAATTTTTAAAGCAGCCACTTAGTAAATATTTGTAGTGAGTTGTCTCAAATACCTGCACATTCAAAAAACTTGCAGAGGTTCAAAACAGTAGGATAAAATATTCAGTAATTAACTGTCCTCTCTACTCTTTTGCTATGGAATAGACCTAATCCATGTTTATCTTTCAGACTACATTTTCAAAGCAAATACCAATTGTATTTTAACCACAGTATGTCTTAGCTCATCTTTTACTGCTCCCACTTGTTAGCACAAAAAAGTAGTGAAGCCTCCACAATGTGGGACACCAGCAGGGAGGGCTCAGTAGTAGCGATAGCAAGCATGGTAACGGGCTGCCTTGGTGTAGTTTCTTCCATTCACAGACTGGACTGATTTTCAGCTATGTGCAATCCTATTGTGATATGAGTGCCTGGTTCCAAAGAGAGCATGTAGCATAAGGCCTGCTGCAGAATCTCTCCATTGCCGTTCGTTTAATTAATCAATTATAATCTTTGTCTTCTTGAGCCACTAGCAGACTCATTCAGACAAGAAACAGATACACATGCACACAGACAATTATCAGGAGTGGAGTTTTGTCATTTCACCAAATCCCTCTAGTATTGAAGCAGTCATATACTATGAGCGATTCAGCATAGACCCCACTTTCTCTGAGGAGGCTATGCTTTTTTTAAGGTGGAAATGACAATAAATAGTTTTTGAAGAAAAACAAGCGGGATGGAAATGACAGGAATGAACAGCCAACAATGATCGGCTGAGCTCTGTCCCACGGAGCCATCACTGCCCTAACCAGTGTCCGTAAGTGCGCACTCCCACACTCGTCCCATCGCACAGCAGGGCTTGGTGGAGTTAGGTCCAACGTGAGGGCGTGACTAGTGTAGTCACATCACGCTGCAAACTGAAGACGTGAGGGGAAACAGTCAGCTAAGTGTGAGGCAGTGCTCCCTAAACTTGCTAAAATGTCTTACGTACCTGAAGTCCTAGACTGTGAAAGCATCCAGGGGCTCGGGGAGCATAAGTACTAGCCATGGGTAGAGAGGGATATGTGAGGCCAGAGAGGAGACACTTTGGGCTCCGCGTTAGCTCAGCCAATGCACAACTTCGTGGGGTAACAGCTGCAAGCCTGGAGGCGAGGCTCAAGTACCCCCTCTGAAAACCGGGGATAGTGAAAGTCAGCCTAGGGCTGAGCGCGAAGCCAAGCCCTTGACAGAAGGCAGATGCCCAGTCAATATAGGTCTCTTTTTGGGATGTAAAACCTAAGGGCCCTTTAGATGCCTTAGGAAAGGGTCAGGTTCAGTGTTTTCTAAGGAGATACAGCTAGGAAAATCCAGGATGCTAAGAAATACCTAGGCTGTGCCCCTAACATTGGTTTAACATGAAAATCTCACTTGGAGAAGAGAGGCCTTACAGTGTAATCACTGAAAATTAGATTTTGGGGTAAGGTTGGAGCCAAATGGTTTGATTTCCTTTCCAATGCCAGGTGTTTTGCTAAGTACTTGACCATGGCTTTTCCATCCATTTCTCAGTATTTATAATGTTCAATGAGTTTGTTTTTTTCATCGATTCCTTCTGGAACAAAATCCACTACCACTGTCAATTGTTACTATTCAAGGCTTCATTAAAGCTGCTTGGATTAAGGCTTTGAGCCTTGAGAAACACTCTTTGTTTGCATTGCTTTGTTGTGCTTTCATGTGAAAGCCTATAATGAATTTCCTCAGTGTTGTTCTGAGAAAGAAAATATCTTGTCTCGAGCAGTTCTTGTCTCTGCTTGCCCTAGTGATAGATTTTAAATAATGTGGTGTTTAACCTCTTCATTTTACTTCCAAAAAACAAGCAGCCAAAGACACGGGAGACTGTAGGTAGGAACTGAAGAAGCGAAGAAGGGTCTTATGGCATCTCCCCCACACCTTTATTGTATTCTTCCTTCTCTGTGTCATTTTTAATTTAGATATCTACTGAAGAGGAGGGAAAAAATCTAAACTCAGGTCTAATTGTTATGGGGTTTCATATTGTTCTTTCTTCTTCTTCTTCCGTGCCTCGTGCTGCTCTTGACTATGTTCTGCCTATGAACAGGTGGAGAGGCTAAAGAACTTCCAAGGAAGATGGAAGTGAACTGGAGTTTTTAAACAACTATCTTAATTTTAGGAATTTTTTTTATTTTGTTTTATTCTTATAAGACCCCTTAACCACCTGTCGGCAAATCCTGGCAGGACCACCTTCTAAAGCATCCAGAATATAACCACTCTACCATGCCTCCACCTCCTAGTCTCATCTTCATCGTTTGGCCCAGCACAGGTGGGTCCCCTGTGTTTGGAATGGTCTCTCCTCCTGACACAGTAGGAGTCAGTACTGAGCCCAGCAGTCTCGTGATGCTCACGCAAGTCAGTTGATGCTTCTGCTCTGCTCAGGATGGCTCCCCATGTCTCTGACCACTCAGAGGGGGGCTGGCTGGATGCCTATCTGTGCTGTCTGGCCAAGTCTCCATGCAGCCCACACATTCCACTGCCTGCTCCCACCTCCATGGCTAGCTGGCTTTCTTTCTTTCTTTCTTTCTTTCTTTCTTTCTTTCTTTCTTTCTTTCTTTCTTAAATTTATTTTATTTTTTCAGTGTTCCAAGATTCATTGTTTATGCCCCACACCCAGTGCTCCATGCAATGGCTTTCTACTCCAATCATACTCACCTCCTCAAGGCTCCTGCCCCCATGGCCAGCTTGCTTCCACACCAAGGCCTTTGCACTTGCTGTTTTCTAGGCCCAGAATTCTCTTTTTTCCAAATATCCTCAACACTCACTTCCTCACTTCCTGCAAGCATGTGCTCAGGTGGAAACTTGTGGAAGGATGCTTTTGCTGACCACCTTAAACAAAAAGCAGTTCTCAACTACCCTCTAGCCCCTCGTGCTGCTTTGTCCCTCTTTACTATACAGGTCATCTTTGGTGTATATTTGTTTATTGTGTCCATCCACGTCCACTCGTATGTAACTTTCATGAAAGAGATACCAACAAATGAGATTAAGTTTGAAAGCCATGAACTTACCCATAGTGTATGTGGAGCAGCTAGACCACAGCCTCCGGTCTGGCAATCTCCAGCCTGTGTTCTCCCTGTTACATCAAGCCACTGACTTTGAAGCCAAAATAGCCATGCCCCATTTATTGCTACTGTAGATCCGCACATTCAATAAAGACAGGATGCTCAGAGCAGACTACGCTTTTTATCTACCTGCTGCATCTAAATCCTGCAAACGTCCAGTGTTACCCACTTGCTGACAAGGTTTCTCATCCTGGGGAAGTTTAAGCCTTTGTCAGTCTTAGGTTTGCAGGAGGAAAGAAGGATAAGGGAACAAGACTGAACAGAGCAGAGGATCGCTTAGTTCCCAGAGCTTGTGTCACCTCTCTCGCTATTTAGCATACTCTTTTTTTAGTAGCTTTTTTTTTTCTGCACACATCATATCTTTCCGATTGCAACTTTAAAAAAAAAAGAAAGAAGGAAGGAAAAAGAACAGGTCTAAATGCTTCCGTTGAGATAAAATGATCTTCTGCCTGCACTATTGCTGCAAAGCCCTGCCTCCAGATTCCTCCAGCATATCCTCTGTGCTGTTGCCAGGAGGGTCTTTATAAGACATGAATCTTATTATTTTATTCCATTCTGAAAAAGGAAAAAAAAAAATCCTGGCTATAATCTATAATCATGATTCTTTGACCTAGCATACTAGCATATGAGGCCTTTGCTAATCGAAATGTTGCATCCCTTACAGCCCTCTGCCCAGGCTTGCCACCTCTGACAACTTTTAAGACAACACAAAAACATTTATAAGGCCCTGCGTACATCATCCGATGTCACATTTAGACCCTTTTTTCTAGCCTGGACTCTGAAACACTACCTTCTCTGCCTGTTGTCATTAACACTGGCGTCTACGGAGAATCCATGACGTGCTGGGCAGTGCTCGCCCATACACATAAATGTAGATATTGTTTTATGCTCACGACAGCACTGCTCACAAGCATGTTTAGCCCATTTACAGATAAAGGAAGTGCAGCTCAGAGAACCCAGGATCCTACGACTAAACCATGGGAGAACAGGCCTCCGAGCCGCACGTTCTGGCCACAACCCCAGTGCATTCCATCTTTCTACCATGCTGGGTGCCACGCTTCTGCGCCTGTGATTCCATCTCCTGCTAAGACAGAAGGCCCCTTCCTGGCAGGGTTTTCTCGTTCTCTTTGTAGCTCCAGTGCCTCAATGTCCCGAGTCATCGATTTTGCAGTTGCATAAATAGGATTAATCATCTGTGAAAGAGAGCATGACTAGGAATTACATGTGAACCCCACCAGCTTTGGGGCAGTCAGCCCTCATCTTCACTGTGTGGCCTTGTCCCTCACCGCCCCGTCACATTAACAGATGCTTGCACTTCACGGAAGTTTGCTCATTCCGTTTATGGTGACCACAGGTCTCTGAGCACAGAAACCCATGAACCCTCATGCTTGCTCCAGCCTGCCTGTGAGGGAGTTGATAGGCATACTTTCTTTCTGTTACTGAGGATTTTGTTTTACGTACAAAGATAGGGTTCTCCAATACCTGTTCTCATACACTCAATAGCACACCTGTTTTGCATTGTCCTTTAAGTGAGCTCTGTTGCCTAAAACCTATTGCTTTTCTTATTTAAATTTTTTGCAACTGATAATGTATGTTTCATCTGATTCCCACAAAGTTCAATACATTTATTTTGTGTGGGACTAAGTGATTTGAAAGTTCATATGGAAAAATAAATGCAAGAATACTCAAGAATGTAAGTGGGAGAGAGAATAATGAGTTGGTTCAGTTAGTACCAGATATTGGAATTTACTTTAAAGCTAATGTAATAATAAAAAATGCTATTTACACATGAAAAAAGCAAATAGAGCAATGGAAGAGAATCAATTTGAGAAACATGTATAAGTAAATGTGGGAAGTTACTATATGATAATAAGAGCATTTCCATTCCAGGGGAAATAGAGAGTTTATTTAATAAATAATATTGGCTTGGGGTGCCTGCGTGGCTCAGTTGTTAAGCGTCTGCCTTCAGCTCAGGTCATGATCCCAGGGTCCTGAGATCAAGCCCCGCATCGGGCTCCCTGCTTGGCAGGAAGCCTGTTTCTCCCTCTCCCATTCTCACTGCTTGTGTTCCCTTCCTTCCTGTGTCTATCTTTTTCAAATAAATAAATAAAATCTTAAAAAGAAATAGATAGATAAATAAATAATTTTTGACTTATTACAACACATATTGCCTTTGTAATTTAAAATAATTGGAGGGGCGCCTGGGTGGTTCAGTTGGTTAAGCGACTGCCTTCAGCTCAGGTCATGATCCCGGAGACCCGGGATCGAGTCCCACATCGGACTCCCTGCTCGGCAGGAAGCCTGCTTCTCCCTCTCTCACTCCCCCTGCTTGTGTTCCCTCTCTAGCTGTGTTTCTCGCTGTCAAATAAATAAAATCTTTAAAAATAATAATAATAATAATTGGGATTATTTTAAAAAGTAATATTTACGTATTGCATATTGTAATATTGCATGCAGATGGACTTTTTTTTACCTTAATGAGGATGACATGTTTGCAAATTTTATATTTTGTACATTAAATATATCATTGTGGATGGCTTTCTCCAAAAATATATATTAACAAATCTTAATCTTTTCAGTATTCTATTATATGATTCTAACTTCAATTTATTTAAGTACTCCTTTATCGATAGGAGTGTCCTTAAAATATTGTTAGACATCAAATCATACAGAAGGAACAAAAAGGAAAAGTCAAGTTCTCTATCGCTCTGTTTCCAACATTTTTCCCCAGAGTAAACGCAAAATGAATCGATGTTATAGTTCTGGTGTTACCATTGAGGTTGTATGACATTTTCCTCCTTCTTTGCTTTTTGTTTTTATTTGTTTGTTTGTTTGTTGTTTTGACTTCAGAGAGTAGCTATTGCCTTCCTGATACAGAGACTATACCATCTTATGAGTCTCTGCTTAGTCTCCCATCTCCTGGGCTTCCTTACATCTGCTACCTGTGAGCATGATCATGTATTACTTGTTTTGTCTATCAGTCAGTGCAAAGCTTTTAACTGAGATTTAAGAGACATTAATGAGATCATGTGCCCATCAATATTTACTACAGAACAAATTATGCTGTTGGATTTAGAGAGAAAGGAATATAATGTTAAGATACTTATCGTCAGCCATTCAAAGGATGATGCCCCAAATCTGAATGCCTAATGGTTTCTCCTAATTTCTTTTGAGTTTTTTTCTCTTCTTCTAAGTCATGTCAGCTGCTACCCTTGTGCTTCGTGGCATACTTTTTCTTCATTATTTCTCTCTTATTTGATCTGCTGGAGAGCCTTTTTGAGTAATGCTTTTGGAAATCTTTTGAGAGTGATAAACTTTGTGGGAATTTATATGACTGAGAATATTACATAAATAATAGTTTAGGTATGGAATTCTAAATTCATAGTCATTATCCCAATGAGGTTTTAGACAGTCTTTGTTCCTTTGAGTTTTAGTGTCCAGGGCTGCTAATAGAAAATCTATTATTAATCTAATTCTTCTTCCTCTTTATAAATGACACTTTTTTCTCTCTCTGGAAATTTTAAAAATTTTCTTTCCAGAGATTTCAACAGAACATATTGAAGAATGGATTTTTTTTTTCTGTCTACTTTATGTTGGTGAGACTTTCAGTGTAAGGGGTGTTACACTACTTCAGTCTGGAATATTTTTATTTCATTATCTCTTCTCTTTTCTATCTTCTCTTGGAACTTCTTTAAGTCAACTTTCTCTTTTTTTTCTTGTTTTTTGTTTGTTTGTTTGTTGTTTTAGGTGATTGAAAATTTCTATGCTTGAGGTTCCAAATCAATAATGTGTTTTCTAATGCCATTAGAATGCAGTGGTCCATTGATTTTTAAATTTCAGCCATCAAAGTTTAATTTCCAAAAATTCTTTCTTGTTTCATAGGTACTAGCCTCCCTAATTTTTCCAAGGATAATATTTAGGATGTTTAGGGACATTTTGGATCTATTTTGTTTCCTCACACTTTCTTCCTCACATTTCTGCTCTTCTGCCATCTGCTCATATTTGTGAATCATGTAGGCTGGCCTGAGGTGCCGTGCCATCATTATTGTATAAAGACATAAGAGTATCTCTACCAGGTAACATGCATAAGATCATGTACATGCTGCTTCACTTGGTCTTCTTTCATCCAATAATATGTCCTAAGGATTTTTCCTTATCAATGTATGGAAAGATTTCTCTTTTTAAGAGCTTCATGGTATTCCATGGTAAGGATGTATCATAGTTATTTAATTATTTCCTCATCTATCTGAAGCACTTGAGTTCTTCCAAATATTAGAGCAAGGGATTCGTTCCTCTAATGCTGCAATGAATAATCTTATCTAATTGTCATTTTGTACATATGCAGTTATATCTGCAAAATAAGTTCTCTAAAGACAGAATCCACATTAAAGAAACATATTTTTAATTTTGATAATTATTGACCAAGTGTCCTTTAGTTTTAAACATGAGGAAATATGGGCACTTGGGTGGCTCAGTCAGTTAAGCCTCCAACTCTTGATTTTGGCTCAGGTCATGATCTCAGGGTCGTGAGACTGAGCCTCACATCAGGTTCCAATTCACTGAGGAGTCTGCTTAAGGCTCTCTCTCTCTCTCTCCCTCAGCCCCTCTCACCTGCACACACACACTCTCTCTCTCTCAAATAAATAAATAAATCTTTTTAAAAAATTTTTTAAAAAATGAGGAAGCCTTCCCAGAAAGGTGAGGTGACTTAAAAACAGGTACACAACAAATTTAAGCTGGTATGGGAACAGAACCATCCCCTTGTGACATTCAGTCTGCTATTTCTTGCACCGTATAACACTTCCCTCACCATGTTCTATAAGCAGGGACTAGAGCTGTATAGATATTTGGTGGAACTGATTTATCATCAGGGGCTACTCAAGATATCATGAATCAGTGCCTGAAAAAGGACTAAATACCCGCCTCCCATTCCCACAGCCTCACAGAAATAATAAAACAGATATATGCATATGAAGATAATGCAACAATGCAAAATGATATGAAGATAAAGCAAAACAAAATAAAAATGAAGTTAGCAATGAACCAGAAAGTCTAAGGAAATTTTGGAGTGAGGAAGCAGAATAGGAAGAACTATAGCCAGAAACATGAGAAATGAAAGCATTTCTTTTCTCAAGATAGCTTCCAAGAAATCTCCAAGTACAGAGCTCATTAGGACAATAGCAAGAGTAGGTCATCGGGAAAGTGCTGAAATCTTGAGGTAAAGAACCAAATTTAAAACAGCCAATCGGCTGCCTTGCTGGCTCTCGTCCCACCCGTCCCACCCCAGTATACAGAGCCTACTCCAGACCTGGAATGGGATGTTTCGCCCTTAATATTGAAGACCATCCAAGTACTAACTAGACTCAACCCTGCTTAGCTTCCAAGATCAGATGAGATCAGGTACGTTCAGGATGATCTGGTGAGGGAATGAAGTCCTATTCTCTAATGAACAAGTGGCTGATGAGATTGAGAAAGGGTATTAGTACATGTCCTGGACCTGAGAGAGACTGGAAATGAAGACTTGGGTAACCCTACATGTCTGTCTACTTCAGAGAGCAAAGGGAAATACACAGGAAGCAGCTCTGCCCATCAGTCAAAACAGGAAAGCCCTCTAACCATCAGGAAAAGGCCCTTCTTCCTTGACTGTTGTGGGATTCCCAGTCTCCCCCCTGCTCCAAGCCATCATGCCCTACCGGGATGCCTGCCTGTCAGAAGCTGCACAGGGTCACAGGTGAATTCTGCCCTCCGATCCAGAAAGCATTTGGGAAGTCAGCCTGCACCAGGAGTGTGTCGCTTTGATACGGTTCATCCAGCTGTGCACAAGAATTTGTGTACTATTGTTTACCTCATAAAAGCTCCCCAAGTAATTCTAAGTTGTATCCAGGATTGAGAAACCCTGCTCTAAACAACTGAATGGAATAGTTGTATGTGTTTAGTATAAAATAAACTGTTTTGTTTTTTTTTAATTGATTTTAAAGTGAAAAATCAAATTCTAAATCTACTTAATAGTTAAGTGTTTTTGTGCCAAGAGAGCTATTAGCTTATGGTCGATTATAATCAAAATACACAGGGTCTAGTTAAAAATAGAGTATAGTGGACCTACAATGAAATACTCTTTTCAGCATGTTTGGTGAGTGTATCAAGAGTTGAGAGTACAGCCTTTATGCTTCAGATTTCATGTCTTAGTCATTGATTTGGGAATTCTACTATGATGTGTCTACTCATGGAATTGTTTCACTCATTTCCTTTCAATTATCTGTAAATTAGTGTCTTTCATCGGGTCTGGGAAATTCTCAGTCAGCTCCTCTTCAAATATTTCTTCTCTTACATTCTTTTTGTTCTCCCTTTCTGAGATTCTAATTAGACATACACTAGAACTTTTAATTAACTTCATATGTTTAAACTTTTCTTTCATTTTCCATCTTTTTTCTCTATATACTTATATTTTCTTCAGATGTCTCTTCCTGTATCTCTCTTTAGCTCTATCCAAATGGCACTTGTGCCTTTTTCTTCCCAAAAAATACTTACCATTTTTAGAGTTTCTGTTTTATTCCTTTACAAGCCTACCAAGTCATTCCTGGTAATTCCTTCTTTCTTGCCTTTTTTTTTTAAATTCTTTTATTACTTTAAATTGTTCAGATGTAACTATTCTACATTTTCTATCTAGCAGTTCCAGTCTCTGCAGTCCTGAAGAGTCACCTCTGTTCCTTGACATTTGCTCTGACTCTCATTCCTGGAGCTTGCCTTCTCTTATTCTTGGTGCTCTTTGATTTTGAGCTTTTTGTTTGTACTTCCTCTGTGGGGATCGTGCGGGGATGCTTTCCTGAAGAGAGTGCTTCTATCTGCTTCTGTGTGAACTAAGGATCTGTACCAACCGGGGACCATTTGGTCCCTCTGAGAGTCAGAGTTCAATCCAGGTTCAGGATTCTCAGGCTCAACTTGCCTATGGTGTTGGCTCAAAGCTCGAGATCTAGTATATGGCATAAGACTTCAGGGCAACCCTACCCCTCCCTGCTATTCCCACCTCCAAACAGGTGTTGTTTGGGGTTTTGTGACCACCAGGAAGCATACCCCAGCTAGGGTTGTTTCTACGGAAGGAGGGTCCCTCCCAACAGTTATGGTCCACTGTATTTCTGGGAGCAGTTATCTTAAGGAATTTTCTCAGCCCTGTTCTGGGAAGCCAAGCATGATTATATTAAAAGTAAATGAGCACAGCAAAGGAAAATGTGTTTGGTGATTAGGATAAACTGTAATCAACTGGTTATCATATTAATATAGTGAAAATAACTTCCTGATCTCTTTTGTGTCAGTTCAACATTTCTTTTTCTAACATCTGTAATTAATTCCAAAATTAATTTGTTTGGCCACAGTGTTCTATGGATTTTCATTTAAAAGTGTGACAAAAATGTGCTAATAAGCCTTTTAATTGACTTGGCAAGTAACTTTATGGCACATATGTAATGCTTCCTCTGATTTTCTGTGTTTCTCTGGTTAAGGAAACCATAGAGGTTATGCTAATGGATATCAACAATTTGAAAAAAGGAAAGTATCAGCATTCCCCTTTGTATCTATATATATTGTATATATGTAGGCCTTTAGATGTAATAATATATGGCATGAAGTCAGGTTGTTTTGCTATATGGTCTAATTTCTTTCAAGTGCTAGACCTTTGTCCTTGTGCTACTTCACACATGGTGGAAGTAAAGTAATCCAAATGACTTAACACCATTATCCGAGAGGTGGACCTAGTACTTCAGTACCTCACCTCTTATTCTTTATCAGGCCATTAACAGTAAAGGGTGCCATTTCCAATTTCTGGGGAAGTGAACACAGCCTGCTTCCTGCTTCTGCGTTCAGAAGAGTCCAGCATTTCCTAGTACATGATCTTTAAAAAGCAGTGAAATTTCTTCCTAAGGTTCTAGGAATAAGGAAGTCTTATATTAATGTGAGAAGGGTTGCTCCATTTCTAGGAATTCAGAGAAATTCAGGATATGAGGGTACCTGGATGACTCAGTTATTAAGCATCTGCCTTTGGCTCAGGTCATGATCCCGGAGTCCCCAGATCAAGCCTCTGCATCAGGTTCCCTGCTTGGCGGGAAGCCTGATTCTCCCTCTCTCACCCCCCCCCTGCTTGTGTTTCTCTCTGTTAAATAAATAAATAAAATATAAAAAAGAAAAAAATTCAGGATATGAATTTTACCTAAATAAGGGTATATTCACCATGGAGTAAGGTACATGGCAAATGCTTAATATGTATTATTTATTGAGTGAATGAAAAAAAATGAATGAATGAATCTTTTAAAATAGGGAACCAATAATACAAAACTATCCTGCTAGTGGTGATCTCATGGTGAGATTTTATTTGCTTTTTTATTTAGTATGCCCCCATCCCACCACATGCATACATACACACATAGCAAGAAAGAGAAGCAGGGATCGAAAATAAATTTAATTTATTCCAATGTTAATTTTGAGGCCAGAAGTAAACCAATAATTATAGTCCAAATGAGGGAACTATTGCATTAGGACATATATTTAAGCTCCTATACTTTAATAATAACAAAAAAGAAAGAACATCTTCTCACTGATTTTTCTGGCCTATTTTGTTCTACTGACTGTAGCTTTTTTGTTTTGTTCTGTTTTGATTTTACATAATTTGAGAGTGGTACACTGACTAGAAATGTGCCAGTAGGAACTAAAATTTATCTTGTGAGGAGATAAAAATCAGTATCTGGAGGATTGTTTGGTAATTCACACTGAAAACAGAAAGCTTTGATAAGAAACACATTCGATTCCCCTGGCAAGTACATTGTGAGTCTGTGTGAGAACAAAGGCTGGGAAGGATCCCCTGGGCCCACTGTCCTGCCCCAGTCCTATTGTCCAGGCCCACAGCCTCATCACAGAGCACATGTCATGATGCCATTTGTCTTGGAATCCTGGGCAAATGGAGATTTTGCTTGCACTTAAAATTTTGCAAGTTTAAAAAAAAAAATAGATAAAGCCTTCTACAGTTGACTTTAAGTGCATTTAAACCAGTCTCTAGAAAGGGTTTTATATTTCTCCCATTCTCATTTCCTATTCATTCTGCCCCCCCCCCCCCCCCCGAGATCAGGAGATGAGCACGGAGCATGCTGGGTAACCCAGCACTAGGGAGTAAAGCTGTGATGAGAGTTCCCTCCATTTTTATTTTGTCTCCCTTCATTTGGAGGCTTCTAAAGATGGCAGAGGAAGAAGAAGAAAAAAAAATTTAATCTGGTCCTCCCAGTGGATAAGCATTGTCTTCAGACTGGGTCAACCACAGAGCCAAGAACATTCAGATGCTCTCCCGCCACTTTCTGAGGCTTGCTACCTGAATGGAGGCAGGTCAGACCTCAGTCAAAAGGGCAGCACTCGGGGTGCCTGTGTGCTCAGTGGGTTGGGTGTCCAACTCTTGATTTCAGCTCAGGTCCTTATCACAGAGTCATGGGATCCAACCCAGCATGGGGTTCATCACGGAGTCTGCTTATCTCTTCCTGTGTTCCTTTCCAGGCTCATGCATGTTTCTCTCTCTCTCTCTCTCTCTCTCTCTCTCTCTCTTTCTGTCTCAAATGAATAAATAAATAAAATCTTAAAAAAAATAATAAGGGCAGCAGTCAAGGTAATTTATTTAATTTTTTTTTCATTCAGAGCATTTTTTGTGAACCAGCATTTAAAACTGTCTTAAAACAATTAATAACAGTAGACAGAGCTGAGAGAAGGAAGAATTGGAGAGAATTTATCACAGAATGTTGACTGTGATGGTCTCTGGTTGTTCCTTTACTCGTTAGTACTGGCTGGATACCTGCTGTGTGGTAAGCCATGTAGGGTGTAGACAGATATCCTAGACATTGACCCCATCTTCAACGACTTTTCCATTCACACATGGAAATACAGGTACTTAGAGTGTAATAGATTTTCTGCTCAGTGGCAGCACAGAGTAATCAACGCATAGCAGAACAATAAAATAATACATAAGAACATAAAGAACGGGGGAAAGAAGCTTTGCTTTCTCAGAGTTAAACTAGGAAGATACACTTAGCCACATTCATAAGGTTGAACTTGAATTGAGGATAAATCAAAGATAGGACGCTGCTGCAGATTTGGGGAAAATTAAAACTATACTCACAGGTGCCTGAATATCTCAAAGATGGAGGGTAGAAGGTAGGAGGAGGACAGGTGGGGTAATATTGTGGTGAATTTTATTTAGGCTGTTGAGAGTAAAACTGAATCAAGAGAAAGGAGTCAGGCCACAGAGGAGAGAACTCCAAAATCCAGTGCTCACTTGCCTAAGAAGATGAGCAGTTCAGACCCTGAGACAAAAGAACGAATCCCTTCAGTGAACCAGCACCTTGTTTTGATTCTGTACTCACTTATTATTCTAATTATAAATTGACTTCTAGTTTAAGTCTATCCATCAGGGAGAGAATCTTCCTACTCATGTGACATACATGCTTCTATCCATGTAGGTTATAATGAAATAGCATTCTGCAGTGCACTTACACACACGAAACACACACACAACAGTTCTGTGAGCTCAGGTACTGTGCATCCATTTGTAAGAAACAATTTTGCCCAGCTTTCACTGTTCAAAGTCAGGTTCCCCACCTACTATACTAAAGATTAGGCCCTGACATTGGTGAATGCCCCAAGGTCTCCTGTTGATACACAGCCATCTGCCCTCTTGTAGTGACACCCTAAGCTCACTGGATGCTTTTCAGTTCAAGCTAAAACATAAACCAAATGCTACAACTATGTGAGACCAGCAAAGGATATATATTTCTCTTCTAACTGGAATGACCACAGAAACTCTGCCCTTGAATAAATGTAGAGGTTCATTAAGCAAAGGGCTTTGGTGAATGGGATCCCAGAGGCCGTGTCATGAGCCAGGTGCAGAAGACATCTGTGGGCTGTGCAGATCGGAGCTTCTAGGAAATAGTGGGAGCTAGTGTGGGAGGGGGGTTAGGCCACTGGGGGAGGATTGAACCACTAGAATCGGTGTTTCAATCACACTGAGTAGGAACGAAGGAACAATTGATGAGTCTGAGTAAAAGAATTTGTGCTGTAAGAGATATGCTATGACTGCAGTCAACAAGATGGATTCAATGGAATTAACTCATGTAATGACATCCTGCAGGGCACATACCTACTCACATGCACCAGCTCTCTGAGCTCAGGTCAGGTGTATCTGACTGAGGGGCAGTTTAGAGGCCAAGGGACAAGTTTGGACATGTTTGGAAGCTGTTGTCATGAGGTAACTATGGCCTCAAGTAGGACAGAGGCAGATGGATGACTGAAAGGAAAGTCTAAATGCCAGAAAAAAACATAAAGCAAATTCCTGTGGGAGTACTTGCTAATTAATCAGCCTCCTTGCTCTGGCTAAGATTTGTAAATAGAATTATGCCAGTCATAAGACAGCACTGTGCAATATCAGAGTGCAAAGGAGTATCTCACTTCATTTTACTAAGAAGCTGGTTCTGAAAGAGGGCAGCAAGATCAGAGAACTAAGGAGCAGGGAGCCTATCAGCAAGAAGTGCCGAGTGGCCCAAGGGAGATTAGCTTGAGGAGGGGTGGGGGCAGGGGTGCCAAGCTGGATCAGTGTTGAGCCTGAGCTCTTTAGATGCTTTTGAGTTTGAGGTAGAGTAGACACATCAATGGAGATTGAGGGAGTGAAGGCTGTGATCATGGGCGAGTGATTCTCCTGAGACACAGAAAAGGAGGTCTCAGTGAGTGGACCTCCAGGGGAGAACTGTAGGTGCGGGGCTGGTAAATGAGAATAATTTATAGTAAAATGTATCTTACAGAATCTGAGGAGGAGTAAGGATACCAGGTAACTTGATGGTAACTCACAGGTGAACTAATCACTCTGCTTGGTTTCCATGACCAGCAGCAAACTGGAACTCTTGTACATCACGAGTGAGAATGTGAAATGGGGCATTCACTGTGGAAAATGGTTGGAGGGTCCTCGGACAGCTAAACATAGAATTACCATGTGACCCAGCATTCCACTTGTAGATACTGAAAAATAAGAAAATTGAAAAAAATTGAGAACAGGAACTCAGATACTTGCACACCAATGTTCATTGAAAAATTTATTCATGGTAGCCAAAGGTGAAAATAACTAAAGCGTCCACCAACAGATGAGTGGATAAACAACACATGGGACATAGGTACGATTGAATGTTCTTTGGCTGTAAAAAGGAATACAGATCCCCTGAAGCAAATAATACATTATATGTGAATAAAAAAATGAATACAGTTCTGATATATGCTACCTCATGGATGAATCTTGAAAGCATTATGCTAAGTAAGATAAGCCAGTCCCAAAAGGACAAACATTGTATTCATCCACTTATAAAAAATCTGTGGAAGAGGCAAATTCATTGAGCCAGAAAGTAGGTTACCAGGGCCTTGGGATGAATGGACTTACTGCTTAATGATTACAACATTTCTGTTTGGGGTGATGAACGAGTTTTGGACACGCAGGTGATGGTCGTATGCCCAACAACATGAATATACTTCATGCAACTAAATTATATATACCTAAATATCATTAAAATGGTATATTTTGGGACGCCTGGGTGGCTCAGTTGGTTAAGCAACTGCCTTCGGCTCAGGTCATGATCCTGGAGACCCGGGATCGAGTCCCACGTCGGGCTCCCTGCTCGGCAGGAAGCCTGCTTCTCCCTCTCTCACTCCCCCTGCTTGTGTTCCCTCTCTCGCTGTGTTTCTCGCTGTCAAATAAATAAAATCTTAAAAAAATAAAAAAAAATAAAAAATAAAATGGTATATTTTATGTTATGTATATTTTACTGCAATTTAAAAACATTTTTTTTTAAAGGGAAGCTGCAAAGCCTGCTTGTAGGGCAAAGAGTGAGAGGGAAAATGCAGCTTGACTTTGTCAGTTCCTGAGGGGCGCTCCTCAACATGTGGGACCCCAAAGTTGCCCATATTCCCTGAGAAGATGGGAGGCACCCTCTGTCCCACCATAACCCACAATGGGAACTGACAGCCCACATTCCAGCTTCCCTCCAGTAGCTTCCAGAGTCAGTCCTACAGGGACTTCATCGTTCATTGCAGTTAGAGCCACTGTCAGTCTCTGCGGCTAGAATACACATGGGGACCAAGGGAATATTGGAAGAGTTGGTTTCGTCTGCTTTTGTTTGGTAGAATGCCAGAGAACACAGCTTTTGCTGTCATAATTGGTCTAAATTTAAATACTCACTTGTTTTTGTTTCAAATTGGTCTGTGGGTGCGTGGACACAGCCTAGGTTCGTGGGCATGGAGTATATTTTGTCAACATGGAGAGAGTGAATCAGGGGTGTTTTGTTAACCAAACCAGCCCATGTTTTCAGTCGTGATTTCCCTGTGCCTTGATAAATGTCCTCCAGCCTTTGAGTCAAGGAGAGGTTGGAATCCAACCACTTAATTGGAGGTTTTCCAGTTCACAGCAGTTAACTTTTCTGCAACTTGTCTCCTTAATTTAGAACAACATTCAAAGACTAATGAGCACTATACCTCACATTAGTTTGGACCTATTTCTAGACTGCTGTGTAGAATATTCAGAACTCAAAGACATTTATTGTCTTTCAGGAGTTTTCAGTAAGATTGTGAAGGAAAACAAAGTTGTCTCGGATTTTATAAGTTAATTTCAGTCAAATTGCTAAATGGGGTGATTTAGTATTTTTCAGTGAGTGCAGCATTAATTTGCATATTAGATCACATTACATCTGCCTCCATTAATGAAATTATTTTTGGATTTAAGCAATCAATACAGTCTTCTACGATATTCAAATCATGGTGCAAAAACAGCGCTGGCTCAGTTGCATTCTCAGATACTTGTTAAAACAGCTTCTTTAGTCTATGCCCATTCTTTTCCCGGGTTCAGGTTCACAGCTTTGGTGATCGTCGCAAAGTGGTTTGTGTATATGACAGCTGGGGAAGGTAGCAGCTGTTTTTGTTTGTCTTTTTTTTTTTTTTCCCAAATAGACCCTCCTTGTCATCCTATGCCAGAAAAAGAGTTACATTCTCTGCTTTAAACACACTTATTAAACGCCCTGTGTTTAGACTACATGCACTGGTGCTCTAGACAGCTCTGGCATCTTGGGGACTGCAATCACAAATTATTCCAGTGAGGAAGAAATGGAGGAAGCATCTATAGTAATCAGCCTGACTGCCCAGGGAGCCTTCTGACAAGGTCAGCTTTTAAAAGGGCAGACGAGGCGCAAGTCTTCCTTATTAAATTAGCTGATGACATGAGGCTCAGAGAGAGATGGGGGGATGTGTTGGCTGTCAGGATTCAAAAGGATCTCAGCAGGTTAGAATGATGGGCCAAATCCACAAGGAAGAAAGTTAAAAGGGACCATTTTGAAGTTGGGTACTTGGATATAGAAAGAACCACCACCAGAGGATGAAGGATGTATGGTTAGCAAGTATGGAAAAGTTTTAGCTGGAATAAACTAAACTTGTGAGTCATTGATATGGTGAAGGCTTTTCAAATGTGCATGAGCTTTCCAGAATGCTTATGCAATCCTAGACTATATTAATAGACTCTGGTATTTAGTAAGAGAACAGCGATGGGATAAAGCATTTGCAGGCACTATACACAGAAGTCAAACAAATGCTCTTTGGGATCGGATAACCGCTTCTCAGATATCATCTCCGGCCCTTCGTGTAGTAGAAGCTCCTTAGGAGTGATTCATAAAAATGTCAAATGTACATTAAACTTTTTAAACCACACCATGAGTGTTCATTCATCCACAGATTTTTTTCTTTTTTCTTTTTTTTTTTTGGTGGTGGATCGTACCTTCAGCCAGTGTACACAGCTATGTCCAGGCCTGTGGTTGGTGGCAAACTCCCATCCTCACCTGCTAGGTGTGTATTCTCACTGGTTGTAGCAATATTTGCAATATCATCCCCTTAAGTATGGGTCCCATGACTGGAGTTTTCATTTTCTCATTTAAAAAACCCCATCCTTAATGAATTAACTAAGAATTCTAGCTGCTCCTTTTTTTTTTTTTTAATGGAGCATGTACCTAAAGACATCTTTTAGTCAATCCAAGTCATTCTACAATTTTAATGTCTTTTTCCTTTTGCAGTTCTCTTTCTCACTTATTTTAACAGCGAAATTTTAAGAGACTCATCTGCAAAAATTTCCCTAAGCATTTGACTTAATTTTTACATAATTTTTTTCTTACTCCTATTTCATCAGTTTATATAATATTTTATTAAATTGCATAATTAAAATGACCAATATAACTGGCATGAACAAGATGGAGGCAAATAGCTGTCTTGCCTACAACTCGAGAGAAGTAGGTGGGAGCCCGAGAAGAGCCCGCGAGGAGTGAGCGGTCAGCGTGCTGTGAGACAGGATCGTCATCAGGGGGAAGGCTCCAGGATGGATATGGGAACCGAAGAGCGGCTTATGATTGATCAAGTGGGGGCATTTAGTCTAAAAAGGGGCTGATTCACAGATGTCCTCAGCTGTTGCAGTGTTTATTATGTGGAAGATTCATCGAGCTTCTTCTCTAGGACTCCAGAGAGAGATTGAGAGAAAAAGAGAGAGAAAGAAAGAAATTGAGAACACAGATCACCAAATAACATTACAGGCAGGCAAATTTCAGCTCATACTAGTATGATAGAGAGTTTAAAGATGACACAGGCTGTCTCAGAGATACCTGTCACTGGACATGTTCAAACACAGACAGGATGACCATGTTGGCAGCGATGATAGAGAACAAATACAGGATAGTGTGGGAAATTCAATTAGATGATGGTAGCTTCTGAAATCATATTGGCAATGCCAGGAAATCATAACTCAGGACAATCTACTAAAAAGGATTAAGCAGAAGACATTCCTTGGACTTTTACATTGCCTAAATAAGGGCAAAAAAAAAAAACAAATTTCGCTTCAAAAGAATGATTATTGTGTCAAGATACCAGAAATATAACTAAGAATATACATGGATATATGTATACACACATATGTATGAGTCTATGTGTATATATATTCTCTTTCAGTATGAGAATTCCATATCTCAAATCAAAGCGAAAGAAACAAAGAAACACCAGTCTTCTTAATATTATTAACAATAATTGTATGCTGGAATAGGGTAATTTTATATCTCCACTACATGAAGATATGTTAAATCAAATTGTTATATGAATTTAATATGACTTAGAAATCTGAAAAGAGACATGAAAGTCTAATAAGACTTAATCATGTTACTTTGAAAACTTTGATGGGTCCTACTCTGTTGAATAAAATCTACTTGATAAGAGTTTCAGCTGTCAGGGTATAGAAATTTAAAAGCATAGACATTCCTTTATTTTGTTATTAGGAGACAAGACACATTAGCTGTATTATGGTAGTCTTTAACTCTGGAGTGTTGTCACACTTTGAGAGATAGAGTTTGAGCCCCAGTATGCCATCCCTCCATTCCATAATGGAGTTTTACTCTACTTCATGGCCACTGTGTGTCCATAAATTTCCAATTTTGAATCCCTTTACAACACATCTATATCGACTGGAAAAATATCTTCCCATCACATGTGGCTGCACCTGTCATACTCACTCAGACTTCTTTGTGAAGTGATTCATCCCATTTGGACCCTGTCATGGGAAAGGCTGATCCTCAGCTGCTACTGGTGCCAATAGCATGGTTGTGTACAGCCTTGTCAGTTCTGATTGGTGGGCACTGACCAATTTCCCTTCTAGGCAGTTGGGAAGTATGCCGAACCACGTGTTAGATCTATTTAGCAGCACCACAGTAGATTCCCCCCAGGGAGCTCTGCATCTCCCTCATTCCGATTCATTCATTCATTCATTCATTCATTCATATATTTGACAGAGAGAAACACAGCTAGAGAGGGAACAAAAGCAGAGGGAGTGAGAGAGGGAGAAGCAGGCTTCTTGCCAAGCAGGGATTCGATGCGGGGCTCCAACCCAGGACTCGATCCAAGGACTCCAGACTCTGGGATCATGACCTGAGCCGAAGGCAGCCGCTTAACCAGCTGAGCCAGCCAGGGGCCCCCTTCATTCTGATTTAGTTGCTCTGAGACACAGGCTTTCTAGGTCAGTTTTCTCAAACCATTTTTGTTAATGGCCAGCGGTGGTTTTTGTTGTTGCCTGTTTTAAGTTCTGATAGTTGTGTAAAATGAAAAACTATAGGACTGAATGTTGTTGCAGTATCATGGCTTCTAAAAGTGTTTATCTTGGACTTACCAGTTTGTGGCTCATACCTTAAGAAGCACTGATTCTAAGGGAAGCTGGAGTAACGGTCATAGCCTTCTTTCTAACTCCTTATCTACTTGTATTTTACACTTCAATAGCCCGAAGACATTTTTTAGTCAGGACCGTTTATTATAAGGGATTGGCTCAGGAGGTTATGGATGCTGGCGAGCGCCGAGGTCTGCAGGGTGAGGCGGCAAGCTGGAGTCCCAGGAGAGCCAAAAGTGGCTTTCCTGTCTGAAGGCCAGCACCCGAGAGACCCAGCAAGAGCCGACATTCCAGTCTAAGGCTGAAGGCAGGAAAAAAGCCAGTGTTCTAGTTCAAAGGGTATCAGGCAGAAAGAATTTTCTCTTCCTCATGGGAAGGTCAGCCTTTTTGTTTTATTCAGCTCCTCAGTGGATTGGATGAGGTCCGTTCGTACTGGGGTGAGACATCTGCTTTACTCAGTCTACTAACTTAAATGTTGATCTTATCCAAAAACCCGCTTACAGAAATGCCCAGAATGTTTGGCCATGTATCTAAGCTCCGTGTGGCCCAGTCAAGTTGACCATAAAATTAAGCATCACACTGTGACACACAGGAACATGCTAGGCCTTTCTTAAGCTGCATCACAGGTGTGGTCTAAGGCCCTGAGGGAGTCAAGGTGGCTCAGATTGCGTTCCACCCACAGTCAGTTCAGGGGTTCTGAGCGAGGGGAGTGGAGCTAACGTGCATTCAGATCTTTGCAGCACAACTGAGTACGTGTTGCCCTGAGCTCATACCCAGGGTGTTGTGGCAGGAGAGACCCATAGCTCCAAGACTTCTGGAACCTTGGAATAAAGCCTACCATTGGTATTGTTTCAGAAGTCTCCCTAACCCATCTTATTGAACCATCGATAGGAATGGGCACAGTACAGACCCCCAGTGAGTACGTGTTTCTCAGTTAGGAAGTTGTTTGCCACGCTTTGGACACTCGCTGCCTCACCCTGCTAAGCACCCATTACGGTGTGTATGAAGGATCGCCGTCATTTGGGTTCTGCCTGACCGGCCCTATTCACATTTGTCACGTCAGATCCCAAACACTGTAACTGAAGTAGAATCCATGAGACTCCCTTAAAACAGGGGTAGCAGTAAAAGCTGTTCTTACTTAAAACCTGGTGTGATTAGAACCTGTGCGAGGTTCTGGTCCCATACCGCTCGCACACCTACCAGGCTGCTGGATAATGACCCCCAGGATCCGTCTTTCAGTTGTGCTCAAGTGATTGGGAATAGTTTGCTGTGGCACCTCTGCCTTTAACAGGCACCAGGGACTTATTATTTTAATCCTAGTACAGCCTGATTTATCCCTTCAAACATCTGTCAGCTGTGCTTTGTCTTGAAATTGGTACCGATGCTACTGCTGATTTTTCAACAGCAGCTGGGAGACGTTCATTAGTTAGACTCTCAGAGGGTGTGTATGACTCTACTATTTTCTTTTGCTAATGATCTCTGAAGCATTAAATAATATGCATCCCATATCTACAGGAAATCTTGAATTTTTATTTCCCTGCTCCAAGATTTGAAGCATTAGGTTTTACTCAATTAGCTAAATTATTAACAACCAAGTCCCTGGGTCCTGGAGATAAAAAGAAAAATGGACTTTTAGTTCCTAGGTTAAATACTTGTTATTTAACACAGGGGACAGAACATGGCCTGTTCTTTCCGGCAGATATAAATAAGAGCTGAGGCACACTTTTTCTTAAATAATTCCCAAATTAATTTGTCAATGGAACATTCCTTGATTTAGCTCTCATTGGCTTTACATTCTATACTCACAACAGAGGAGACGTTCTTTTGCCCTCCTGGGCTTCTCTAGCCTGCCTTTAGTCGGCCATTGTTAAAGCTCTTACTTGTCTGTGCGAAGATCTTCCACATTTCTTGTTCTGGGCACCTGGGACCTTGCCTCTCCTATGTGGACACAGGCAGCAGCATTTTACACTGTATTTGAAGTCTTGAATATTCTCTGTGAAAGTAGTCTGTCCCTCTGGCCCATTGTTACTGTCTTCATGAGTTTTTGCTCCCCAAGTTAATTTATTCAGGTCATTTGGGGGTGGATGGGGGTGGAGTAGAAAGAAAACGAAAACTCAAGAAGAAATTTGAATCATCTGTAATTCTTCTGGGAGTGGATGCTGTGGGTAGGAGCCACGAGACGATATGACGCCAAGGTCAAATTTATAATTTTACTCAAGTCAGGACCTGATTCTGAAATATATTAAAAGATAAAGAAATGCCTCTGAGAAATCATAAAGGAACCTCTGCATTGTAGAGAATTCTCTCCCTATTCCTGCATACTACCTTGCCCTACACCAGAGTAACCGACCATGCTTCCCCACCTCTCCTCTCCTGCTATGGGCAACGGGCAGCACCTACTTCTGTACACGCCTGTGCATGGACATTTACATGGAAGTGAAATGTTACCTAGGGAATTTCCCTAAATGCCACAGGACAGACGCTATACGCCGGCCAGAGCCCTCAGCTGCGGGAAGTGAGTTTCTGCAGTATACGGATGACACTGCTTTAAGGTGTGGACTATAGGCAGGGGCGCCTGGGCAGCTAAGCCTGATGAGCATCCCACCCTTTTTTTTTAAAGATTTTATTTATTTATGATAATATTTGAGAGAGAGAGAGTGAATGAGAGAAAGCATGAGAGGGGAGAAGGTCAGAGGAAGAAGTAGACTCCCCACGGAGCTGGGAGCCTGACATGGGACTCGATCCTGGGGACTCCAGGATCACGGCCCAAGCCAAAGGCAATGGCTCAACCAACTGAGCCACCCAGGCGCACCCTGCATCCCACTCTTGATTTGGGTTCAAGTTGTGATCTCCCGGTCATGACATCGAACGTGGGGCTCCGCAGTCAGCTGGGAGTCTGCTTGAGATTCTTTCTGTCCCTCTCCCTCTACCCCTCCTTTCTGCGCCCCAGCACGCATGTGTTCACTCTCTCTTTCACTCCAATAAATAAATCAATTTTTTAAATATCCATTTTTTTTAAAAAAGATCTTATCTATTTGAGAGAGAGAGCACGAGCAGGAAGAGGGGCAGAGGAAAAAGGAGAAGCAGACTCCCCGCTGAGCAGGGAACCCAAAACATCGCTCAATCCCTGGACCCATGAGATCATGATCTGAGCCGAAGGCAGCTACTGAACAACTGAGCCATCCAGATGTCCCCATAAAATAAATAAACAAATCTTGGAGGGGGAAGATGTGTACTATAGGCCTAGAGACATTCAAGGAAGGATTTGTGTCTTACTCATCTCTTTGTCTCTGAAATACTGAAAATCAATATCACATAATGGGAAACACAGCTTGGTGTTGGACAACCAGGGTCTTAAACCCAGATTCTTATCTCTTCAATCCTCAGTTTCCTTATCAGCACCATGTGGCTAATTCTCATCTAACCCAAAGACCCTAATCAAGCACACAATAAACATTTAAGGAATGCCCCTTCTCACTGCTCTGATCCCTGCGGTGAGTCGCAAGGAGTGAGTGCTCCAAGAAGGCTGTAGCAGCTCCTCGGGCTTCTTCTCCTTCCCTTGAAGTCATCCTCTGTGCTGTCCATCTTTTATTCCTGGTATCTTCTCTTAAGGCTGTCTTATTTTCCTTAGTTTGCCTTTTTTTTCCCTTTCTCACATATTTTACACCTTAAGTCTGAGAATTGCACTCAGTTCTGCCAACCAGTGGACATTTCCTAGGCTGGTTGATGCTATCCCAGGGTAAAGATATCATTGACCTTTAACCAAAAACGAGGAATAACCCATAGCACCCCACTTTCCACCCACGTGGGCCAGCAGATCGCAAATCCTTCAGGAGTTAGAGCAGCTGATGCACAGTTAAAATCCTCCCAACTTGACAACAGGACTATTACCTGCTATGCTTTCTATTTGATTGCTTTTGTTTTGTTTTTATTTTTTTCCCCCAGAAGGTACGATCATGAATAGTTTTACAACTGAGTCTATTTACCATATTTACAATTCTTCCTGTTGGCCTTTGCTGCTTTTCTTAAAGCACAGTTCTCTACATCTCTTTCAAACTGCCTCCTTTTCTGAGTGCCAAGGTAACTCTTGCTTGAGGCTCCAGGGGATGAGAACAGATGTGAAATTCTCCTGCAGTTAGGAGATAGCACCACTGCGGTTCAATCGGCGATATGAACCAACAGATAATTACAGTTTAAAATTAGTATTTTAATGAACCAGTCTTAGCAAATGTAAAGTGAAATCTCCCAGGCTTTCAAGAAACGAGCAGGAGGGAGGACATTAACTAAGAAGTCCAACAGACGGATGGTCAGCAGGTGCTGGTCTGATAGAGTGTTGAACGTTCCAGTTTTTATGTGCTGCACAAGGCAGGGAAAAGCCCATATTTAAAGGTGAAAGGAAATACCTAAAGAGCACTACTGTCAAAGTCGAATCAATCATACATCTGAAGCTTCAATCCAAGAACTTCAAATTAAATATCAGTGCAAAATCTAGGGAAATAAATTCCTTCTTCATTTAAGCCTAATGTCAATGTTCTCTTTTTCTCTTTCAGAAATTAATGACATCATTAAATATTTATGTGGCCTGTTACCCAGTAGTAATTTTTAGCAGTATTACAAACTGTTTCAGCAAAATAGAAATAGTAGAGACCAGATGTTAGTAGGTGAACAGATCATCGAATTGTTACAGTTTAAATGTTTATAGTGCTAAATATGTATTTTACAAAGGACCTGGGAGTTATACCACCTATTCAATTAAAAGAAAAGGGATAGATCATGTTGAAAATGGTTTGAATGCTGGATTAAAATGGAGTAATAGGTGCATCCCTTGCATCCCTGTAGGGACAGTAAAAGGAGCAGAGTTCTGTTTGTTTTCTGGGGCTTACTTGCTTAGAGAACTTGGATTAGTTGCTTAAACTCTCTGTGTCCTGATCTCTCATCTGCAAAATGAGGTTATTATCATTTGCCTACATGGCTTACTGGGAAATAAGGAAAATGGAGTGCAATAATTTCCTCCAACAGCACCAGCACGAGGACACACCCAGCACATGCATGAAACAGTGTGGCATTATTGCACAGAGAGTGCACTGATGAGACTGACCACAGAAGCCTCAGTTTATATTTATATATATTTTGGCCTCCTGTAGAATTTTGGACTAAAGGTTGCTATGAACGAGAAAAAAAAAGCATGAATGTATTTCCAAAGTTCATGCTCTGCACCTCAGCAGGAGACTGGCTGGGATCAGGGGGACCCCTGCTCCCCAAAAGCTCTGACTCTGTCTAATCCCTGTAGAAAAGTGCCCCCTTATGCTGACATCTGTCTTGTCATCTGCCCTCTCAGAAGCTGGGCACAGCAAGATCTTCCCTCATTCTCACCCCGCCATAGGCTAGCTTCCTTAACCTACTTAAATCTTAAACCCTGTTCATCTGTTCTCACCACCATGTTTCTGGGCCAGCTCTCATCCCAGGGACTGGATGCCCTTACAACAGGAAGTCCTTCCTAGATTAGATGAAGCACAGCAGGGGAATATTTGCCCTCTCTTCCTCTGCTCTATTAAAGATAATTCTTCCTAATGAACTTTTCACAAGGTGTCAGCTGGTAACCCAGGTTGTATGGCTCCTTGACTTCCTCTACTCTCAACAGCTCCCTGGCAGCCCAGCTGATTGGATGAGGGAAAGCACGGTCCTCCAGGGCTGTGGGGCGGCACTGGCATATCAGTAGACACCTAATCATTCTGTCCACATATTTAACCTGGGTATATTTAACTTGCACTTCATTGACAACAGTGGAAGGGGTTTGTGTTCATTCTGATTTTTTCTACATATATGGTTGAAACCTTTTACATACTGTTGGGTCATTTGGGAGATTGCTTTATATCATGTGTGTGAATTTATGTGCATACATATTCACATACATCTTCAATATTTTTTTTTCATTTCTGTTCCTTGTAACTCGCTCTTATTTAACCATCTTGTCCTAGATACTATGCTAGGCATCACAGATACAAATCTAAATTTGTTTAATGCCTTATTGTTTACTGTCCAGACACTGAAGTACTTTCATTCCCCAAATTTATTACCCTTTTCCATTTCACCAGACAGTAGAAGACTAAAGGATTCTATGTTAGATAGCAAACTGCCTGAAGGTGTTAACCTTGGTCTGGGTATATTTAACCACAGAATTTTACTTGGGAGAAGTTATATTTATACCTACATTTATTGTTGAATATTTTCAAAATATGCAAATACATAAAAAATGGGAAGGAAATTGGGCGCCCTGGTGTCTCGGTTGGTTAAGCTTCTGCCTTTCGCTCAGGTCATGATCCCAGGGTCCTGGGATTCAGTCCCACATTGAGCTCTCTGCTCAAAAGAGAACCTGCTTCTCCTCCCCAGGCCCCCATCCATGCTCTATGTCTTACTCTCTGTCTCTCTCAAAAATAAATAAATAAATTCTTAAAAAAAAAAAAAAAAAAAACAGAGGGAAAATCATCAGTGACCTTTATGCCTAGTTATAACCTGTAAGTATTTTAAGATATTTATTCTAACCTCTTTCCCTTTATTTTTAATATAATGTAGTTGAAGTGATACCTTATAGAGAATAGCCATTTTAACCAACATTATAGAAGTAAGCATCCCCCATGTTATTAAAATCCATATCATTTTTAAATATCAGTTAATAAGCTTTTAAATAAATGTATCAAAATCACTTAACAATTTTCTTAAATATTTAGAGATTTCGGTTGTGTGTAGCTTATCATGGTATAAATAGCACTGTATTGAACATCACTATACACACATCACCATTGGTATGTTGAAAAAATTTCCTAAGGCTAATACTTCAGAAGTGCAATTACTACATCAAAAGGAATGAGGAATTTTAAGGCTTTTTGTTCATATTATAAATCACTTTTCAGAAATACTCAATTTATATTGCCATAACAAAGTAGGGAAAATATCCTTTCCAGTAGTAGATATTTTCATTCTGAAAACATAATTTGTTTTCTTACATTTTATATTTGCTGATTTGTTAGTCACAAAAGCATCTGTTGTTTAATTTGTATGTTTGGTTAATAATAAGGTTAAATGTTTTATTAAATTATTAATATTATCCATTTATACTTACTCCAAAGAGAATTACTTTGTCAGTTTATAATTTTTATTTTGTTTTTCTTCAATACTTGCATTTTTAATTCTTTCCAAATTAGAACAGTACAGATTTAATATAGAAAATGAAACATAGCGTAACTACAAAGAAGAAACACAAAGATTTCATTATCCTGAGACAACCAGTTAGTGTCTGGGTATATGTCCTGCTAATATTTCTTTTCTACTCTTGCCAATTTTTTTAATTGAAGTATAGTTGACATATAATGTTATGTGTATAATGTGTTCAATATAGTGAATTGACAGTTCTGTACATTATTCAATGCTTACCAGAAGTGTCCTTACCATCTGTCACCATACAGTTACTACAGTATTATTGGCTGTATTCCCTCTGCTGTACATATCCTCATGACTTACTTAACACTGGATATTTGTGCCTCTTAATCCTTTTCACCTATTTCACCCCTACCCCCTCCAGTTTGTTCTCTATATCTATGAATCTATTTCTGTTTTATATTTGTTCATTTGTTTTTGTTTTTTAGATTCCATATGTAAGTGAAATTATATGGTATTTGTCTTTCTCTGACTTCATTCTTTTTATGGCTGAGTAATATTCTAGTGCACACATATACCACATCTTCATTATCTATTCATATATCAGTGGGAATTTCTGTTGCTTTTATAACTTAGTTATTGTAAATAATGCTGCAATAAGCAAAGAGACAGTACTGTTTTTGTTTTCTTTTGGTAAATATCCAGCAGTGCAATTATTGGATCATATGATATTTCTATTTTTAGTATTTTGAGGAAGCGCCATACTGTTTTCCACGGCACCAATTTACATTCCCACCAATGGTGCATGAAGGTTTCCTTTTCTCCATATCCATGCTAGCATTTGTTCCTTCTTGACTTTTGATGCTAACCATTCTAACAGGTGAAGTAATATCTCATTTTGGTCTTGATTTGCATTTCCCTGATGATTAGTGATGTTGAGTGTCTTTTCATGTGTCTCTTGGCCATCTGTATGTCCTGTTTGGTCATGCCAGTAATTTTTTAATGTGTATATAAACTGGTTTCTCCCAAAAATGTGTCATTTTTTCCTACTTACTAGCATTTCATTTTTCTTGTTATTAAATGTTCTTTATTTACATTACTTTAATGGATCCTCATATAAATTATGTTTTATTGTTTCCATTAAATATATATACTGTATATTATTGCCATTATTAATAATGCTATAACTGATATGCTTATACATAAACTGTGTGCATCATTTCTTCTAAATTTTCAATCAACTTACAGGAGATATGATCTACACATAACAGACTTAACTATTTTAAGAGGACAGTTCCGAGACTTTTGACAGATATGTACACATGTGTACCTACCACCACAATCAAGGTATAGAACTTTCCCATCACCTTGGAAACTTCCCTCAGTTCCCTTTGAAATCAGCACCACTGCTAACCCCTTAGTCAAAGGCAATCTCTGATCTGCCTATTGATTAGTTTTGCCTGTTCTAGAATTTCTTATCAGTGGAACCATGCAGTATATATAGACTCCTATTTTCTAAGTCAGTAGGGTTTTTTTTTTGTGTGCTAAGTGGTATTTCATTGCATGAAATTATCCATTTATATTCCTCTTTGGAGAATTACTTTTTTATCTAATGGCTTTATTGTTTTTATTTTCAATTTGCTTATCCATTATTTTCCATTTGATTATCCACTAGTTAATTATTCATATTTGTCCATTATTTAGACATTTGGATTGTTTTCACTTTGGGACTATTATGAGTAAAACTACTATAAATATTTGTGTAAAAGGCTTTGTCTGGATATATACAGGCATACCACATTTTATTGCACTTCACAGATAATTGTTTTTTTGGTTTTTTGTTTGTTTGTGTGTTTGTTTTACATATTGGAGGTTTGTGGCAACCCTGTGTTGAGCAGATCTTTCAGCACCATTTTTCCAACAGTATTTGCTCACTTCATGTCTCTGTATCACATTTTGGTAATTCTTGCAGTATTTCAAACTTTTTCATTATTATTGTATTTGAATTGCTGCAATCTCATGATAAACCTTTAACAGGTAAGGAATTGCTTCTTACGAATATACAGAGAAAGTGGTTTCTTGAGATGGAATCTACTCCTGGGAAAGATGCTGTGATGACTGCTGAGATGACAACGAAGTGTTTAGAATATGACATAAACTTTGTTGCTAAAGGAGTGGCAGGGGTTGAGGACTGACTCCAATTTTGAAAGAAATCCTACAGTGGGTAAAATGCCATTAAACAGCTTGCATTCTATGGAGAAATTGTTCATGAAAGGGATAATCAATCAATATGGCAAACTTCACTGTTGCCTTAATTTAAGAAATGACCACACCACCCCAACCTTCAGCAACCACACCTCGATCAGTCAGCAGCTCTCAACATGGAGGCAAGACCCTCCCTAACTCAGCAAAAAGATTACAACTCACTGAAAGTTCAGACGATGGTTGGAATTTTTTACCAATAAAGTATTTTTAAATTAAGGTATATACCCTTTGGGGGCATAATGCTTTTGCACAGTTGATAGATTACAATAGAGTATAAAAATTGCTTTTTTTCAAACATAATTTTTATATGCACTAGAAAACCAAAAAACTCAGTTGACTTGCTTTATGGCGATATTTGCTTTATTGCAGTGGCCTCAAACCAGACCCATTATACATGCGAGGTATGCCTGTATACTCATTTCTCTTGGATAAATACCCAGGAGTAAAATTGCTGGGTCTTAGTGTAGGTATGACCCTAACTTTATATGAAACTGTCAGATTGCCTTCCAAAGTTGCATTTTACATTTTACTTTCCTGACAGCAATGTACAAGAATTTTAGTGAATCCACATCTGATACTTATTTTACCATCTGATACTGTCAGTCTTTTTCATTTTGGCCAATCTCGTGGGTATGTAATGCTATCTCTTGTGGATTTCATTTTAATTTCCCTAAAGACTAATGAGGTGGAACATTTTGTAATGAGCATATTGTCCACTTGTATCTCTGTAGTGAAATATATCTTCCTTTGCTCAACCATTTCCCTTTTGGAAAAAATGGAATGTTTTGTCTTATTATTGAATTGAATGGGTTCTTTACTTTATTCTGGATACAAACCCTTTGTAGGTTAAATGTATTGAATATATTTTTCTAGTCCGTGGCTTGTCTTTCACCTTCTTAACAGCATCTTTCAAAGAATAGACTATATGAATTTTGGTGACATACAATTTAAATTTTTTTCTTTTGTACTTCTTGCTTTTTATATCCTAAGAAACTTTTACTCATACCAAGTTGTTGAAGATTATTTCCTTTTATTTAGAAGTCTTATAGATTTAACTTTTACATTTACATCTAATATCCATTAGTTTCATTAATTACTGGATTTATCTAATTATTGTGTTTGCTGTAAGAGAGTCATTTTTTTCCATGTGGGTATCCAGGTATTTCAGCACCATTTGTTGAAAAGACTACTCTGAATTTTCAGATTCAATTACTTTGACACTTTTTTTTTCAGTGTTCAAGATTCATTGTTTATGCACCACACCCAGTGCTCCATGCAATCCGTGCCCTCCTTAACACCCACCACCAGGCTCATCCATCCCTTCTCCCCCCTCCCTTCCAAAACCCTCAGTTTGTTTCTCAGAGTCCAATGTCTCTCATACTCCATTTCCCTCTCTGATTTACCGCAGTTCACATTTCCTTTCCTTCACCTGATGTCTTCTGTGTTACTCCTTATGCTCCACAAGTAGGTGAAACCATGTGATACTTGACTTTCTCGGCTTGCCTTATTTCACTCAGCATAATCTCCTCCAGTCCCATGCATATTGATACAAAGGTTGGGTATTCATCCTTTCTTATGGAGGCATAATATCCCATTGTATATATGGACCATATCTTCTTTATCTATTCGTCTGTTGAAGGGCATCTTGGTTCTTTCCACAGTTTGGCAATTGTGGACACTGCTGCCACAATGGGGTACATATGGCCCTTCTTTTTACTACCTCTGTATCTTTGTGCTAAATACCCGGTAGTGCAATTGCAAGGTCATAGGGTAGCTCTATTTTTAAGTTTTTGAGGAATCTCCACACTGTTTTTTCCAAAGTGAGTGCACTAACTTCCATTTCCACCAACAGTGTAAGAAGGTTCCCCTTTCTCCACATCCTCTTAACACTTGTTGTTTCCTGTCCTATTAATTTTGGCCATTCCAGCTGTTATAAGGGGGGAAATTGGACAGCTGTGTATGGAAGAATGAAACTCGACCATTCTCTTACTTAGGCACTTCTATTGCAAATCTCCTTGTATATATGGGTTAATTTCAGAGCTCTCTATTTTGCCCCATTGTTTTGGGCATTATTTTGCCTTGGGATAAATTCCTAAACACAAATATTGGGCTTGAGGGTATCATAATTTGTAAGGCTCTTAGTTAATGTGCCCAAATTTCTCACTAGAAAGATGATATCTATTTATTTTTCCAGACATGTTAGGAACATGTTAATTGTGTCACCTTAAAACTCCATGCCAACTTAACTTTTGGAAAATATTATATCATTATTTTTAAGTGGATATTTACCTATTTATCCCAATATTCATTAGCTACTTTTATATCTTTTCTTGTGAAATTTATGTTGTATCCTTTGTGTTTCCATCATGATTCTTACCTCTTTTTTTGATGATATCTAAAATCTCTTTATATGGTTAGATATGAATCTCTTTTCTACCATATTTATTCAAAATAATTTATCAGTTTGTGTTTATATTTTAACTTCATTATTTTGGGTTTTTTTTATATCAAGAGGTGGTTAGTATTTATTTCTGAATGGACTTCAAAATCATTTGTTCATGTTCTCCAGGAAATCCCATTAGGTTTTGTAGATCAAATAACATAAAATGTATACATGTATTTGGCTGGAAGCAATGTCCTCACACAAGCCATTCTTCCCAGGCAAGCACATGTTATGTCTCCATGTAATGCAGACTTCCCTTGTTTCTATTGGTAGATTTCTGCAAATTTACCCATAGAAGTCCTAGATATTTCCTGTTACAGCCATTTCTATATATGTCAGACTTGCTGTTGCTACCATGAGCAGCATTTTTTCAAATTCCATTCTAGTACTTTTAATATTAAAATGTAGGAAACAATTTTTGCTATCGATCGCTTATCTAGCTACTTTGTTGGACTAGTGTCAATTTTGAATCCTTTTCATTTGATTCCCTTCGTTCCTTATTTATACAACTTATTTTTTTCAGCAGGTAGTGATAATGTAGTCCTTTCATTGCCAGGAGTTTTTCCAGTTACCTTCCTTATGCCCTATTGAATTGGTCAAAACTTTGGCAACAATTTTAAATAATAATTGTAATAGTAGCTCTGTAATCTCAAAGCCTCCAGTATCATTGACAAACCATAGGAAACTATATTAAAAATGAAGGTAACTGGAGACTGGAAAAAAATATAAAGGTTGTCTAAGTTAATGCTTACTTTATGAATTTCCTTTACAACTCAGATATTCTGCTTTAATATCTGGAGTGATGACAGAGGAATTCACTATCTGTGTTGGTTTTCTAGGGCTGCAGTAAAAAAGTGCTACCAACTGAGTGACTTATAACAACAGAAATGTATTCTGTAGCATTCTGTAGGCTCCATGTCCGAAACTGGGATGTTGGCAAGAGCAAGCTCCTTTGGAACCCTCTCCGGGAGGATGCTTCCTTGCCCTCTCAGCTTCTGGTAGTTTCAGGGGTTCCTTGGCCGGTGGCAGCAGCACTCCAATTCTGCCTCCATCTTGAGAGATTGCATCTGTTTGTCTCTGACCAAGTTTCACCTGTGTTTTTTCTTCTCTTCTCAAAAAGACTCCAGTCATGTTGGATTAGGGGGCTCCCCAGTGACCTCATTTTAACTTGATTACATCTGCCAAGACCCTACTTCCAATAAAATCCCATTCACAGGTCCTAGAGGTCAGGATTTCAGCATGTTTTTGGGGGGACAAAACCCAACCCATAACACTCTCATAGGAGCAGGCTGCCTATTGATGGGCAGTCCTCTGGTTAACAATCCCTTCCTCTTACCAAACCATGGCCTTCCTCCCTCTGGTTAACAATCCCTTCCTCTTACCAAACCATGGTCTGCCTCCCTCTTGTCTCCATACTTAGACCTAGGGCAAACGACCATAAATCTCACCTGACTTCTGTTGGGCAGCTCTTCAAATGTACCAAAACCTCATAGCTCACTGTTTAGAGATAGTCACACCTTTGGTGAAAAATAAAAATAAAAAAAGAATAGAAAGAAATCAAGAATTGGCCACAATCAAGAATTGTAAATTATATGAAAACTCCTTATCACCAGTTGGTAGAAGATACTTCAGAAGTGCACATAATAAAGCTAGGTGATAGGACTTATGAGTTTTGAATATCCTTTTCCTGATCCACACCGGTTATTTCAGAGTGTAATCTCAAATTCTGCTGATTTGCATGCTATTGGAGCCTCTGAATTGATCTTTATCATACCTAACCCAATGTACTCACAAACATAGACCCTACCTTACCTTTTTAACTTGACCAAAAGCAAGTAATATAGAAATGCCCACATTTTTGTAATAGTGAGTTCTCTCCTACAGGTGCATAGTTGGTGAGGAAGTATGTGATTTCTACTTTTTAGCCACCTTTTCATTGACTGTGGTGGTAGAGCAGGTGACTGCCCCTATGTGCTTGAGCTATATTGAGAGACTAAGTATAAGAAGCTTAAGTACGTTCACGGGACAAACCATGAAAACAAATCAAGTAAAGACAGTAAAAAGGAGACACTGTGGAAAAGAGACAAGCAGGTTTTTAAATATTATTCATAATGAATTCCTAGCTTGAATCGCCTTTTAAAAATATGCATGAAATGGAAATGCAACTTACATGCACTATATAACCAGGGGAAAATCTTTAACTTATTTGAAAAAGGCTTTCTTGGGGTTCTAACAACTCACTTAAGAAACCAGGCCTCTTCTAATTGTTTTCTCCTCTACTGTCATCTTCTATTAATGTGATTCCTTTATAAATATTGCAAATCTCCAAGTATTCTGAAGAATTAGGTCATAACAAGATGAGAAGTGAAAGACACCGAAGATCAAATAAACCCTGTAAAAAAATGATGTCTGTTGTGAGTATATTAAATAAATAAAAACCAATGATCCTGAATTTCACCTGCTTTCTGCAGGCATGGCTATATAGGACATACTCAGTCATTTTCTTCTGTTTAGGTATCTACGCAGAATTAACATTTAAGAATCCTTTTCAGGGCAAAAAGTTGCCTGATTAAGACCCACAATGCCTAGAAATACATAAGCAAAAGAAAACAGAAGAATGGTTAATTAGCATTGGAGTTTATCTTGCACATTTCTTGACTATTCTTGAAATTGACCAAAACTCTGCACTGGGTGGCAAGAGCTACTAGCATCAGTTCCTTGGTGGTAGGGACATGTCGTGTGGAAGTCAGACCACCTGGAGTCAGGTGCTCAAGTTCAGGGTAGCCTGGAGTTGAGTCTGGACTTCTCCAGAACCATCTCAACGAGGACTGTGAAATCCTGGAAGCAGAGTTGAGGAAGGCCCTTGGGCTCTGTGTGGGATCCATTAATCAGACTGACTTGGGGTTGACCCACCCAGGCTAATGTGGCAGGTCCCTACCCACATAGACAACCTCATCTACAGGACAAAGTTCCGATTATCTTTTTACTACTTGCACCTTGTGGCTCCTACTCTATCCCTCACAGACTTAAACACACCCTCCATGTTTCCATGATTGCATAAAAAACTATCCTCAAAATTTGTGGAAATCTTAAGGCAATGGCTATTTTATTACATCTCATGATATTGCAGATCCAAGATTTGGACAGGGCTGAGTTAATGGATTCTCTTGCTTTGAGTGGCAATTACTGGGATCACTTGGAGGTACTCTGGGGCACTTGAAGGACTCTGAAGATCTCAGGATGCCTTTAGTCACATGCATGGGCCTTGGAAGTTTGTGTTCAACTGGTCTCCTTGCCCTCACCATGTAATTTCAGAGTGTCTACACACCCGGTCTCTCGAGCAGTGTAATTTGACTTGTTACCTGCCTTCTCAGGTTCGAAGAGTGCATATATTAGAGAGTTATAATTCAGTCCCAATAGTGAGGAAAGGTTTCCCTTATAGGGAAAACACAGGGCATAAAGAGCCCAAAGGAATTAAGAGAAGCTGGAGCATTCAGGCAGAGAGCAGCATTTGTGTTTAGAGTGAGGATAGACTCAGGAAAACAGTCACTAGCTGTCACACATTCTGATAAAAGACTGTCAATTCATGCATGTCAATCACGTTCAGTCTGTGCCTGAGAGAAGCTGGCATCGT
This sequence comes from Spilogale gracilis, assembly GCA_004023965.1. Taxonomy (NCBI): domain Eukaryota; kingdom Metazoa; phylum Chordata; class Mammalia; order Carnivora; family Mephitidae; genus Spilogale; species Spilogale gracilis. The sequence goes on along the minus strand of PITA01009182.1, from coordinate 8,995 downwards.
CCTCTGCAGGCGCCGAGTAAGCCCGTCTCCACGCTACTTCTGGGTCTTCTAGGCTCTCAACAGAGAATGAAGAGAAATTTGTTCTCAATTTTTACCTTAATTTTAAGGATCTCAATTTCTTAACCTATAGAATTTTGTAGTTGGTGTATAGTCATCTCATGAAAGCTCAACAAATATTTATTAAACACTTCCTACAAGTAAGATGTTCAACTTGATGCCCAAATGACCTGACCTTTCTCTTGCCTGTTCCTCCAAAATCACACATGCCCCATGACCTGACCCTTCTCTTGCCTGTTCCTCCAAAATCCCCGTGCCCTTTCTCCTGCCACTAACTGCCTTCATATAATTCCTGTAATTCACCAAGCTTTATCTGGCCATGAGGTCTTTCACGAGCTGCCCCTCTGCCCTCAACACTCCTTCTGCACTGTCCCTGTAATTCGGTCCACATGAGCTCGAAAGAGACTTACTCTGTTCTCTGATGCATCTTCCATTGGCTTTCCTATCTGCACTCCCCCACAATTTGTACTTATTTTGTAAATGCATTTGCTTACAGATTTCCTCTCGGTATTCCCCCATTAGACACCATACTCCAGAAAGTAGGAGCTGTGACTGTCTTACTCACCACTGCACCTCATTGACCAACCCAGTGCATGCAATGCAGGGTGCTCCCAAAGTGTGTGTGGAATGGATGTAATAGGAGGCCCAAAGTAAACTTGTAGTCTAGTGAGAGAAGGCAAAATGAGGCATAATATTAATATGCCTTGAGATAAGAACCATGAGCAAAGTTCTCTGCTGGTTTTCAAGGGGAATACACAGAAGGCGTCTGCCCAGGAAGTGGAAAGCACATTGGAAAGGCAAAAGGAGCCATAGACAGAAGACCTTGCTCACTATCTGAGGAGTCTGGATTTTATTCTCAATGCAGTGGAATATGCTGATGGGTTTGAGCAATAGAGGGACATGGCCTGGTCGTATAAAGGTCACCATGCAGAGAATGAGTGAAGGGTCAAGATTGGACACTGGAGATTCTGAAGGTGTCCGGGAGAAAGACCACCTTGTTGGTGGGGGAAACAGCAGAAATGAAGAGAGGGATACAGATTTAAAATAGATTTGAGGGGCACCGAGTAGCTCTGTCAGTTAAGTGTCCCAACTCTTGATGTCACTCAGGTCATGATCTCAGGGTCGTGAAATCGAGCCCTGAGTCAGGTTCCATGCTCAGTGGGGAGTCTGCTTGAGATTCTCTCTCTCCCTCTCCTCTGCTCCCCCAAATGTGTGAGCTCTCCCTCTCTCTCTCTCTCTCTCTCTCTCTCTCAAAATAAAATAAAATAGATTTTGGAACAGAATATAGGAATTAGTGATAGATGGGGGAAGGTGAAAATAGGTGAGGGCTTCAAGCATAGCACAAAGATCTGGTTTGGATTACTGGTGGAGAGAGATGTACCAGGTGGGAAAGATAAGGCAGCAAAGGGAGGAGATTATGCTTGCAAGAAGGAACTCAGAAAGAAAATAAGCACAAATGATCCAGTTATTGCATAAGGGATGGGCACTGTTGAGGATGTTTACATTCAAATTTCTCAGTCTCTGGATATTTTGGATATTTGCTTTCTTTTTTTTTTTTTTTTTTTTTTAAGATTTTATTTATTTGCTAGAGAGAAACACAGCCAGAGAGGGAACACAAGCAGGGGGAGTGAGAGAGGGAGAAGCAGGCTTCCTGCTGAGCAGGGAGCCCGGTGCCGGGCTCAATCCCAGGTCTCCAGGATCATGACCTGAGCCGAAGGCAGTCACTTAACCAACTGAGCCACCCAGACGCCCCTCTGGATGTTTGCTTTCTAAACACTTCCTCCTTTAGTCACCACCTTGGGCTCTCCATTTTACTGCAAGTTCTTAGTGAGGGAATGGACCCCAAGTGGTCTTTACATCATAGCTGCTCAATAAGCACCAATGCAAACCGAGTCTAATAACAGGTTGATTAATTCTTAATACATACTTGTATGTAAAGATCTAGTGAATCACTGGTTGTTCCTCATTCCTGATAATACATTGGGAAGGTGTCCACTGGTTATTAAGTATTCTGGCTTACTTAATAGATTTTTAAAGATCTGTACAATAGCCAAGTACAGTACAGTGAGAAATGGAACATTTACCTATGTGGTTCAGGTCCAGAGCAGTTTTAGTCTGAAAAAATCACATCTCTCCACAACACTAACTTATCTAAGTATCTTTCCCCCTAGTCCTTTAATTGACATGGACACTCCTGGGAAAGTATACCCTCTCCTTAGCAATTCAGTGGAGACTGCACTAATTCTCCCCTTGTCACTGGCGGATGCTCTTCGCAGAAGTCTTTTCCCTTTCTCTGATTAAATGGAGTAAGCCACAACATCTCTTTTTTCAGCTCCCTTCCTGAATCTGATGGTGCTACTCCACTAAGCCTAACAACCCTTGTCTTCTGCTGGATCCCAGATGCTGGGATAATTGAGTCTCCAAGGCCCAGAGTGGCCAGGATCTCATCAGAAATTGTTTGTAGCATCCCATTCTGTTCCTTCTGTAAGTTTGGCTTTTCTCTCCAGGTTCCCTACAAAAACCACAGACCGTTAAACTTTTTGAATTTGATCCCCAATCATCTAAAAATGTTATATGGTCATTTGGGTCCAGTTGTTCCAGTCCAGGAATGACTTTAAAATATACAAAATCTCCTAGGAAACTTTAACCAAGTCATTCAGTTAATTTTGAAATTATACCGGCACTTTATGGGAAGGATTACACTTTTTCAGCAGTGTATGCTTACCACACATGTGTACTTTAGACATAAAATTAATGCTGGGCCTTGAGAATATAATGAAGGATAAGAAAATGTCTGCATCTTAAAATAATTCAGCCTAATGAAGGGGCACCAACCAACTCAGGTGCTCTTATAGGAGTAGAATGGTGGGCCCACCACAGGTGAGGAATGACCTAGTCCACCTGATCGTCAAAGACACTCTATGGTGGAGGTGTTGCCATGATCTATTCTGAGGCCAACACGACTGCAATCATCATGTTTCCTCTGATTTCAAGCTATATGTTTAAGATCCTTATAGTCTCATTCATGAAGCTTATAAGAATTGCTACACATTTGAACTCACATATAATGGCATTAATAAATAACACTGGTGTCTCTGGTATGTATTAAAATTCTATGAAAGCTTACTTTGAGGCCAAAAAACAAAACAAAACAAAACAAAAACAAAAACAAAAACATTCCACTGTTCTGTAATTGTGAAGACACCAGTTTAGGTAACACAGAGGTTTTTAAAGCTCACAATCAGATCCCAGGAGAGCTTAGCAAAGGCACCGGGCCAGATGCCTAATGGGTGTGGCTTGATGGAAATGTTGGCAAAAAAGAGCCAGGGTCGCCATCTGTGGGCCCGAACCAGTTCCTGATCCCAGGACAGTCCTGTTCGAACTTCCCCAGGACTTCTGAACCATATGTTGGGAGAAGGGGGTTGAGAGAATGGAGGGAAGGCCACTCAAGAGTTTGCCAGAGAGACACAAAAGACTTTCATTTGATCCTATTTACAAATGATTGCAGATACTGAGAAAGAAGGAATGACTGCTCTTAGCTGGTATCAGATGACTGAAAGCCAGCTCCCTGGGTGTGTATACTTAGCTATGCCAGTGGTCCACGAGGGTAGTGGTCCCCAAGGGTAGTGGTCTGTGAGGGTAGTGGTCCGCGAGGGTAGTGGTCCCTGAGGGTAGTGGTCCACGAGGGTAGTGGTCCGCGGGGGTAGTGGTCCGCGAGGGTAGTGGTCCCCGAGGGTAGTGGTCCGCGAGGGTAGTGGTCCCCGAGGGTAGTGATCCCCGGGTGTAGTGGTCCGCGGAGGTAGTCGTCCGCACGCCTACGAAGCCCGTGGGGCAGTGCGCTCACAACTTCAACCCAGTAGAGACTATGAAGCAACATTGTATTCATTTGAGTTGAAGAGAGAGCTCCCTTGCCCCCCCCCATTAAGAAAACCTTCTGTCCTCATACCTTTAACTGCTACTTACACTATCACAACGGAAGCACGCCATGTTTTACAATGTTTTACAAACTGGTGGGTACTTTCCACGGTTAATGTTGTTGCAAGATTTCTTTTCCTTTGGTGCCCGCATTTCTTAGTCACACTGCTTAGAATGATAAAGGGGTAGGCCAGACCAAAGAGTGGTGGGCAGCAAAGCAGAGTTTATTGAGAGTACGAAGTTCCAGAAGGGGGAAGGGACCCAAAAGCATTGACAATTTGATATTTAAATATAGGGTGTTTTATGGGCTCTTTGGCGTGGGCTCTTTTAATCGGATTAACATCCCCTGTCCCTGTCGTCTACTTACCAGGCAGTTGTTCACATGGGAAAGGGTGGAGGGCTCCTTCCAGGGTGGTGTTTCCTAGCCTCCAGGATCAAGGGGGCAGTGTCCGGCTACAGCCCTAAGGCGCACCCTCTAGGCACAGCCCCCCAGATCAAGCTCTTTGTTTAAATATCCCACGGGCTGTAGAGCAAGCCAATGGGCCTGGGTTAAAACACCCAAGACCATTCCCTTCCATTCTGTTAAATACATGTTGTAAGTCCTCCCTGTAGGAAGACTTACAGCTGGGGCACTGAGTAAAGCCTAGAATAACAGGATGCGGTCTTTTCTCTTTTAAGGGTAGTTTTCCTCTTAGAAGGGGGCTCCTTGTCCCTGACTGCTTTTCTTCTGACTATCCGTCTTTGATGTGAATCTGTTAGAAAGTTAGATCCATAGATCTTGAACTCCGGGTCAAGTTGGGGCTAAGGATAGAGATCAGCAAGTGAATCTCAGCCTCTAGGGGGATGACAAAGTCACAGAAATCAGTACCCCTTGAGAGTAATAGAATTCAGTCATATATATGTATATATACACATTATATATATATATATATATATAATACTCTGTAAATTAAGTTTCCGTTAACTACCACCAACTCTTTCAAATATTTTGAATTTTTTTTCTATTTAGTTTTCATTCTTCTATCATATTATCATTACTGCTTATTCAGTTCCATTCTCCCGACGTGTGACTCCTCTTTCCCTATCTCCACTATTTTTTCTACTTGACTACTTTATCAACTCCATTTTATTTAGAATTTAGAACATTTTCTGAAGTGGCCTAAGAGTAAAGCCTAAGGAAATAAAAAGTTGTGAAAGGTCCAGGATGTCACACACGGCCAGTCAGATTCATGTACTCAGCTTTTATTAGGTACTTATTGTGAATCAAGCAGTGCAATAAGCCCTGGAAACATACAGGCAAGCAAAATAGAGCAGCTGCCTTCAAGGAGTCTACGAGAGGAAGAGTCAAGTAAAAAATAAATGATAATGATAATAACATGAGAGGTGAAGTGATTTGAACTTGCACAGTTTACTCTTAGGAGACCATGGAGACACTTGACCCTAAATCTGAACTTGTGATGAAATCATGATCAAGTATCCCCTCTACTGGGTTCTATGGATAATATAAGAAAGCAAGAGACATAAATGAGTCATGAAATAAGATATCCACACATGAACATAATTATTAAAATTAAAATTATGAAAGTGTATTGGATTTCACCACAGATATAGAATCAACAGGATACATAGATGATAAATAAAAGATAGATGGATGAGCAAATGAATGGGAACTTAAAAAGCCGTATTTCAAAGGATGGCTTCTTACAATTGTGGGGGCTGGCAAGTCCAACATTTGTAGTGCAGGCCCCAGAAACTTTCAGGCAAGAGTTAATGCTGCAGTTTTGAGGCGAAATTTCGTCTTCCTCTGACAAACCACAATTTTTCTTTTAAGACATTTTAACTCAATGGATAATGCCCACCCACAATAATAAGAGTAATCTACTTTACTTAGAGTCAAACTGATGTGCTCTGAAGAGAATACCAAACCTATGGCTGGACAACTTTTGCTAAAGACTAAGTCTATGACTCATGGATCCAGCCAATGATCTCAGCAGAAACCAGGAATAGGGATACAGTTATCCAGAAAAGATGTGTGGAGGGCATTCCCCTAAATGTTTACAAAAATTATGGTATGTGCATGCACACATGCATTTATACACATGATATTTCTGTGTATCAGTGTGTGTGTATGTGTTTCTGTGTACATTTTTTTGCAGAAGTTTGTATCATTGATTTTCCAGATTACTGTCATCAGGATAAAATAGGAATTGCCATATTTAACCTTAGCAATAAAACTACTGCCAAGCATTGCAATCTAGTTTTTTGGCTCTTACTGCTAAGATTTCTGTCTTCACATTTATGTTTCTTGTTAGTTCCTGTATCAATTTAGAAAAATGTAAAGGGTAGCTATTAAAAGATATCTGGAAGGTAAAATGAATTTGCTACTCTCAGCAGAAAGGAAGGATGTCCACTGTTTAGCTTTCTTCTCCTAAGCTATCATTTGTTTTTCAACATGCAAAATGAATTTTGAAACAATGCCACGTTATTGTCACAAAATATTAATAGGCACAATTAATATATTGATATAGGTTTGAATCTACCATCCATCATTCCCTTTATGTCATTCTTCTTTTAATCTGCTGTGACAGTTCAGTAATGAAGCCCCAGAAATATGACTTCAGGGCCAGCCATACTACTAATCATCAATGTAGCATTGTGTGTTGTCCATCAGATACGTGCTTCTATTTTGTCGGCAACAACAATAATCTGTAAAATTTCTACTCAGAAAAAAATGCTTTCCAAGATTCCTTTACAAGCAAAAATTTAATGGGATGCTGAGTTTGATCATGACAGGGATTTTTTTTCCTGCTGAGCAGGTTGCCATTTTAGTTTTAACCACAAGACACAGAACAGAATTTTTAAAGCAATCCAATGATATAAGCTATATATATGCAGCAAAGATGAGGCTTTACACCATCCTTGTTGTTGGCTCTATAATCTTCAGCTATAATGGGATCTGTGGGCCACCTCTAGGTTGTATAACAGGGGTCACTTTTGGGGGTTCTTGGCTTAAACTCATACCCTCAGTAAAATAATTAATGACCAACTACATGGATTCCATCATGGACAACATTATAAACAGATCTATTCAACCAGGACTCCTTCCAGACTGGCACTTAGCAGTGATTGTCACTCGAAAAGAACACTAATGAATGCTTTCAGGATATCCAAGGGGACAAGCCAGCTGTCTTTAACAAATATTTGTACAGATCGGTATCAATTTATCTCTTGTAGCGTATGCCACTCCTGTTATTAAGGAAAAGCCAACGCTCCCAGTTTGGTACAAATCCAGTTCATTCTGCCTGATCCTGGAAAGTCATATTTATTTTTCCTTTAGTGAACAGAGGACTACATATTTTTAGTACAGTATACTGTACTAAGGGTAAGGGGTAAGGGTATGGCCTTCCTTGTTAATGGTAGATGATATATTCAATCTGTGCATTGTGTGTTATATATATTATGGCAAGCGTTTCATGGTAAAGCAGTATACGCTGTAAATATTTTATATTCAGTGTAAACACAGAAAACTGAAAACATCTATTGAGGTATAGATGTCTTTTCAGTGCTATGATTATGAAAAAAATTCTGCTTTGTTTTACCTTTTCTTTAAAGCATTCATTATTTCTTGTGAAAATCATAGATATCATCCAAATTTATTGTCTATTAGTATCTTTTCACACACCTAGAAACATAAAGACAAACCTATTTTATTTCAGAATATTGTTATTTATCCGCAGCATACTTAGTTCATTATCAATCAGTAATAATATATATCGTATTAATTATATAGTATTATGGAAAAGGGTTAAAGCATAATCATGGCAAAAGTCTGACTCTCCCAGAACTGAAGAATATACACACTTTACCTTTGAACAACATGGGAGTTAGGGGAGCTGACTTCCCTGCCATCAAAAATCCACATACAACTTTTTACTTTCCTAAAACTGAACTACTAGTAACCTATTGACTGTAAGACTTACCCATAACCTAAAGAGTTGATTAACCCACATTTTGTATGCTATGTGTTATATATTGTATTCTTACAATAAAGTAAGCTAGAGGAAAGAAAATGTTATTAAGGAAATCATGAGGAAGAGAAAATTCATTTACAGTACTCTTTGGTATTTATCGGAAAATATCTGCATGTAAATGGACCCGCGGAGTTCAAACCCATGTTGTTTCAGGCAACAGTGTTATAAACCTTCAGCAGCTCTTAGGAGGTGAAGGGGGAAAGACCAGGCCAGCTAGGGGTACCACCTACGAGCAGTAGACCTCCTAATCAGGTATTCAGGACTGACGATGTTGGAGTCCACTTATGGTTAGCAGAAGTGGTCATGTACTTTCAGTTACACGATGAGAAAGTTCTTTGGATCTAATGTACGTCTTGGTGACTGTAATTGATAGTACTGTGATGTATAATTGAAATTTGCAAAGAACCCTTTCTTAAGGGTTCTCACCTGCCTTCCCCCAAAAAAGGTAGCTCTGAGGTGATGAATGTGTTAATTAACTGGGTGCTGGGGAGCACACTGTAAACATGTATCAGATCATCATGTGGAACACTTTAAATATATTACAATTTTGTTTGTCAATTATTCCTCAATAAAGCTGGGGGGGGAAGGAAAAAAATTAACCTTTCACTAGAAGAAATATAACTATTGTCTTATAATGTTATCACACTCTCATTAGTAATTATAAACAAATCAATACACAATTTGGAGCTGGAAAAAACGATTATAAATATCAAGATTGATTTGTTTTCTTGTCACTGATTCATTCATTATCAACCATCAACTGGTAAATCCTAGATTTCATTTATCTCATCAGAATAAAGGTATTAATTACTTGGTTCTATTCACTCCCCGCACTGCTGGTCCTCCTGTTTAGGACTAGCGCTCTCGATTTCCTGCTGTGTTGATATGTATAGATAAAGATATAGATATAGATACAGATATAGATATACAGATAAATTTTCAGGCCCTTATGACAGCTATAAATAAGTGAGATATTTATGTATGATTAATGT